>JAHWFP010136997.1:10815-21428 GCA_023313725.1 Lithobius niger | reverse complement strand
CTTTCAAATGCAAGCCTTTCCTGTTTTAGGGTCGGTTAACGTATGCATTAGAAGACAAGGCTCATGCTGCCAGTGAAGGGTGTGTATTTTTAGAGATTTATGTAAAAGGTACCGCCATTATTAACCCCTTCCACACCAGAATATACTCCTTTGTTTAACACATCTAATGTGTGGCACAGCGGCAACCCAGCCCACTGCACTGTGACTGGGGTTGGCGCTATGACCTTGCTGGCGGCGCGCCTTGAAGACTCAACCCCCCTCCCCCCCTCGCAAGAAAAGAAAATTTAAGTTCTGCTACGAAAAGAGAATTTCATTGGATGATCATGAACCTCAGTGAAGCGAGCAAACCGTCTGAGTTGTTAGGGGCTTGGTCTCCGAGCTTGCAGGATGCGACATCGAATTGCGTCACCAACTGAAGCACACTAGAGAAGTCCCCTCCTCTCCCCCCTCTGTAGACTGCAAGGGTTTAAGCATCCTAATATAAATATGGTTAGAATCTGCCTGTGCGCCTTAGCATCAAAATTTACGCACAGTTCTGTAAGTCATAAACACAACAATTTACGGCTTATGTTCTCTGCATTTATTATTAGCTAATTTAAGCCATTGTGGAGTTTTATGATACCTGAGTTACTGTCTATGCCTTAATACACTTGACGCAAATATGGGCAAAACTATTATGTCGACCGCAATGATGATTCGCAGTTTAATGAGTTCTAAATTGTACGGAAAGGCAAAAATTCGTTTTTCATGCGCCGTACATCAAAACCGTCAACATAAACGAGACCATAATTGGCTGCAAAAAAAAAAGAAAATAGGGCTGTAAAAGAAGTACAAACAACGGTGCCTTTTTTCGGCCGAAAACTGCTAATTAAGCTATATTGCGTGACTCTAAAGCATTTGGCAATTGTTTCATATTTATGACGACGCAGCCACTCATTTTTTTAGGTCTTTATTTATTTATTTAAAAGTTCAGTACTAAAATAAACTTTTATGTTCAAATGACAATAGGTTTAAAGCCTTAACACCGGATGGCGTTCGCCAAAAAACAGTTTTACGTCCCGAGTGTTTGTTGCACATCCTTCTCCTCAATCCCCCGCCCCCTCCTTGTTTTTTTTAGTTTTACTGTTTCCTATTTGCATACGTCGATCAAGCCATTTTTCCAAGCCGTGTCGCATATTCTGTTCTTCAGACCAACGCAAAAGCAGCTGCGTCCTAACCAGTGGTTGGTTTAGTAGTCAAACAAAAACTGCTAGCGCATTCAAATATATTCATTGGCACACTGGCTGAGCACAAAGCAAGAAGAAATCGATGAGAACCCGAGCGGAAGCATAGTATAGCCGTCTCGTCTTTTCCTAACGTCTTAACTTACGACGTGGTCAAGAGGCTAACTGCAAATTCTGCAATGTTTATCTGTAGCTGAGAGAACTGCAAGTCACGATTCGATCTGATAGCTAAACATGGTTTTTCCATTCTTGCAGCACGGCACGCTCATTCTCTATTCATGCACATCTCTCCACAATCTACGAGGGAGGGGGGGAGGGAACGGTTGCGAGAACGCAAGGAGGTCCAGAATGTCACGGAACTTGCCGATTACCCTGCGAGATGGTCCTTAGCAACGCAGGAGATTAGGCATGAGCAGTTTGTAAACAGGAGACGTCTTTGTTAAAGTTTTTTAATTCAGAACAAAGGAATTGCAACGCCAGCCTGAAAGTCTGCCAGGGTTTCGTTGACGTCAGCAGGTTTTTGCACGCTCAAAAACAAACAAAAATGTGTCTCCAAAAGTTTTTGGACTGGCAACAGATTGTTGGTTTTGATCTTGTCTTAGCTTATCCAAGTAGATGTGATAAGATGGTTTCACCTTTTGTACGGTCACAGTCTTATTAAAGTTGTGATATCCAACCAAAACCAAAACTGGTATAAGATAGCCCGCCTAGTTGCCAAAAAAAAGGTAGGTATTTGAAGGTATAGTGATATCATTCAATCAGGGAAAGGCCGCCAGGGTTAATCCAATTAACCAAGTTAAACAAGCCGAATACTACTTTCGACATTAAACGAAAACCTGAATATGTTCTAGCAATGTTCTCGTTTTCATTTAACTATCGAACTATTAGACGGTTTATACGTAGTATCAAGATGCAGTATAAACCATTGTTTATACTGTATCTCGAGAGGGTCAAAAAATCAATGTTCCCCACTCCCATTTTTTTCCGAAATTACCTTCCCCACCCCCCTCCCGGGCGATAAATAATGGCCGGGGCCTTAGTCGTTTTAACGTTTCTAGTACCTAACACAGTGCACATGATAAGCTTTATCCCCCCCCCCCCAAAAAAAAAATGATCACATCCGGTCTCATCGATCAGAATCGTGAGCGTACACCAGAGAATATTTCTACCATTTGGAATAAGCATAATACAACCACTCGTTGAAACTCCAAATGGTTAATTGTTAAAAGGTTATTGCTGAATTTGTTTGTCTAAGATGATTGGACCTTTGCTGCAAGTTTCATGCTTTGAATTTATTTTTTTGTTTTTAGGCTGGGATGGTGTGGCTATTTTCCACATCATTACAAGTTCAGAGTCGTATTTGTTTTTGGGAAAGGAAACGGATCATTTTTTTGTGTGGAGGTGAACTGATCATTGGCGAAGCGGAGCAAGCGTAGCGCTCACTGTAACGGACACCAAATTTCAAAATGTTGGTTGGTTGGTTGCACTTTTGTAGTTTGGGTGGAGCCCAAACCAAAGGGCAGATTGCCATGAAATTTGCCACATTGCTGGATAACACCAAAAGCATTGCTGATCTCAAATTTGCCATAAATTGATCAATTATAATTAAGGAAATTACGATTTTTCGAATTTATCCGTCTAACACTCGCCATTGTAAATTTGGAATCCTGAATAGTTAGGAATTCCGACGAAGCATACAGGGTGCTATTGGTAATCAAGTGAACTTTTAAAAATCGTTAAAATAAATCATTCTTGTTTCTTTACAGCTACAATCTTTTTTTTACGTAATCAACAAAATAATGACATTTGATTATCACATTTTAACCACGAGAGAAAGGCAGGCAAATGGGAAAACAAAAAGAATTTGTTAACGACTTACATTCGTCTCGTGTGAAAAAAAAAAAACGCTTGAAGCAATTTGTCCAACATGGCGACCGAACTATCGTTTCCACTATCAACGGAATCTCAAATGTGAAACCTCTAATGACTGCGTGACGAAACGGATTATATAAAACGAAAGAACGCAGCAGACAGCGTGTTTATACTGCAACACGGAACAATAAGATGGCTTCGTACAGTAATTTCAAGATTTCTACAGTGCTATGGAAACTGAAGTCTCAATCCCGTGTTGCAAGAATGAATAGGCTTAACATCGAATGGAATAGGCCTAATTTCTCTGCTTTGTCGCTTACGAAAGTAAAATGGCGCTAAACATTAGGCCTAAAAGTTCTGAAAGCTTTAGAATTATTTAAATGCCATCTTCACACCCAAGCTAACACCATCTGACGTACAAATGTGGTAATTCCAACTTTAAAAAAATTAGCGTTCGCAGATGTATGTGTCGGAGGTGTGCGCTTCAACATTTTCATAGGGAACAGCGGATCTTTTGAATCTTTTGATTATTGTGAAGTACTATCGTTACTGATGATTGTTTCGCTTGTAGTTAAATTATTTATTTTATTTATTATTAATAATTTAAATCTAGGAAAGATACTCTGCAATAAATATAAATATTTTAAGCATTACTAGTGGGAGAAAACGAAAGCCTCTTTAATATTAATATGGAACGTAGCTTAGGCCGACCTAAAACCAAAAAAATAAAGCTAAAATGTGGAAAGGACCAGCAAACAGCTTCCCACCAAAAGGCAAAAAGCTCCGAGTACTGCACCCAGGTTTCTAAGAAACATTAGTACGTTTTGCAAAGTAATCAAAATGAAAGTAAATACAAATTTAAAATAAACGTCTATCCGCTCCACCTACAATAGGCCCAAAGCATGTTTTCTAGTTTATACGCCCACCCCTCCCCAACCCAGTCTTGTTCCCACGTAAGCCTTTCCAACGTGTGAGTTTTAAATGAATTATGAATCAGGAAGACATTTACTGACGTTGATGGTTTACCTACTCGTCAGTAACAAACTTACACAAAGAGTTAGTGAACGTTAATCTAATAGCCTCACTAGATGCTTCCGCTCACCAATATGGCCGCCGTACTAAACTTCTGGTTTTTCATACAGTCTGTTAACAACAGCTCTTAAAGCAATATGATATTTTAACAATTTTTGAAAACCAAAGAGCTGCAAGTGTTGTTTGACAGAGGTAAAGTTTTTTAGAAAATATGTACTGAATAATGAAATTTGGACTTTTTTTTCCAATTCAGGAATACGAGCACAGTTTAGGCGACAGTGTCTTCATCCGAAGACTGAAAATGTTCTCAAAAGTGGACTACAACAAAATATTTTACACCTGAAAATTCATCCTAAACTTTATTTTGTTAAGCAAAAAATTTACTCTTAATTATGTTTGTGACGTCATTCAATGCCTTGCAAAGTGTTTTAAGCATTGTGGTTTACAACACCTACAGACATTTGTGTTTAAAAACACTTATACGTTATGATTTACAACACCTGTATTCCGTAGACGTTGTTGGTCGATTCCGACTGCCCCGTCGCCTCACAAAGGAAAGAAAAATAGACGAATTTCCCCTTCAGTAAACAAGAGAACAATGCCCACGGGCGCCATTGTGACATTGTTTTACAATCACCTCGGTTTTCGGTCATTGCCCTTTAAACAAGGCTTGCAACGTGTACATTCACTCAAATTTCATTTTTCCTGATGACATTTTAACGAATCGCAGACCCCCGATTACAAGAGTTAACAAGCTTTGTGCAAATCTTTTGATACGATTATGAGTTTTCCTTTTCTGCATCTGTAAAGTAATTACCTTACTAGCTCACACAAAGTCGTAGCTCTCCTAAATGCAAGATCGTTTTCATTATGTGTAAATGCGCCTCAACACTTTCACGGTACGAGGTTATTATCTTGGGAGTCATTTCAAGTCAGTAGCCTTCATGATCTGCGCTACAAAGTTACTAGGATCCCGGTAAGAGCCTGTTAATGAGATGTATACGAACTTGCAAGCTTGCAACCTGACTGAATTGTGCCAACTCAGCAGGTATCCATTCAGCCAACCAAAGTGCATAGTTATAGAGCAAAGCGTGGCTTCTGTCTCAGGCCTGGGCCTTTCCATTGGCGGGATTACAAGCCAAGAGCTAGCCGAATTGATCGCGCCAAATACGGCGCCTTTAAAGGGCCCGATTAACCTTACTACGAGTTCGAACACGATGCGAACGAACAGAATTGGCAGGAAGGGATTTCGCGACTCAGCGCTTCGATTCATTTTAAAGAGGTGTTTCGTGTCGTTCATTGTACAATTCGTTTCCTTCTCATCAAGCACATTTGGAAATAAATGCATTTGAACCTGCGTGAAAGCGATAGTCGAAACGCGTGTTGGTTGTTGTGTTCTGCAGAAGCAAACCCAGTAAACCAGTGTCGACGTTTTGCCAGATGGCCGTGTTTGGTTCGCGTTTGTTAGGTATATATAGTACTTAGGAGAATTGCTCCACTCCCAGCCGAAGCCATGGTGCCAGAAGGTGAGAGGGCAAATTTTGCTAGGTAATTCCAATCGGACATTTTTAGGATCTTTCACATGCCACAATCGACGTGAGCGTAAGGCATCACAGGGGCAATTCTCCTCCCGAATAACCCGGACCACCGGACTGTGACTGAGGTTGGTGCTAATGACCTAGCTGTCGATGAGCCATTAAGCCTCACCACGCCCCTCCCCCCCCCCCCCCCGCGAATAGGCCTGTGCGGGCTGAGGTCAGATTCATTCGAAATACCACACGCCATGGCTATTTGCTATGACGTGCATATCACGTGACTGGGCTAGTCCAATCAGACGGCCAAACAGCCGTTGTTCTCGTTCGTCATTGGCTAACTCATGGTGACGTCACGGCAAACAGCCATTGCGCATGGCATAGTCGTGCGCACCGTGCGGTCACCTTGACTCAAGATATAGTAGGCTACTAACAACTGGCTTAAAGAAAGAAAGAAAGAAATGACCTTTAGTGACTTGATAGCAACTGATATCTTCAACTGAAAAATATTTTCCTACCAAATGTACTAATCGTGAAAACCATTTTCTTTTCTTGCCTTTTCAGAAGATTTAGTAGTTAGGTGCACTCATCTCTTCAAAATCGTTTGCAAAAGTAAGAATGCAGTAATCAGGTAACTGGTTACAGGACAGGAGGGGCCAAAACCGGGGCTGGTGGGATTGCAAAATTTCTGCCATCTTGCGGAATTCATTTAAGTCTTTTTTTTTTTTTGCTCCCAAAAGTCATTAAATCTCTAAGAATTGGTCGCATTATTCCCAAGCCTTCATGAGACGTACGGCCCTGGGGCACTCATTTACTCTTGGTTACCGATCGTTGTTCCATCACCTAGAAAGTTCTGCGAGTATGAAATTCTTCGTTCAATTATACAGTTCATTCTTGGTGTTACAGCAAACATCTTCCAACCACATGAGCTCAGGATCTTGACAGTAACATATCTCAATGTTCATCTTTTTTTTTTGTTTTTTTTGTTTTGTTTAGAACTTCACTACCACAAGTCGGTTAACACAAACAATTTCCCAGTTTCACTTATACACAACCGTTAATGAAATACCGGAAGTTCAAAGTGAGAAAAAGAATGCAGTACATTATTATCAATTACGAAACATCCTGGACACCAAAAGCAAATTAAAAGGCTTCGATTCTTGGGTCACAAGTCACCTTAGATATGGATCAATATTTATGGTTTTGTAGAAGACTAATAAAAAAAAGACAGCAAAGATATTTTTTCAAAAAGACCAACGATAAAGATCTGCTCAAACGATTTATAGGGATCACAAAATCTTAACTGAGAAAAATTTAAGGGACGACGCAGTTACTGCAAATCATATCAAAACCAAAACTGTTAAATGGGGCCGCCAAGTTTCGAATGGTTCGGCCCTTCAAAGGAGTGATATCAACACACCAAAACATTCGCAAAGTTAATCGCACCGCTTAGTAGTTCGATGGTTAAATGAAAACTAGAACATTGCTACTTTCGGTAGAAATGCTCAAGTTTTCATTTAACGTTCAAAGTATTATTCGGTGCGTTTAAGTTGGCGAATGTTTTGGTGTGTTGATGTCACTCCTTTGAAAGGCCGAACCATTCGGAACTTGGCGGTCCCTTTTAACAGTTTTGGTTTGGTTGGCTTTTGGTTTGGTTTTAATTTTGTTGTAATTTTATTTAATTAGTTTTGGTGTGTTGATATCACTCCTTTGAAGGGGCGTCACTCTCAACTAGGTGGCCTCTTTACCAGTTGTTGGCTTTGTTTATTTTGCTTTGTTTTTACAGCTTGTTTATTTTTCGTGAATTGGTCGTGAATACAATTTCTTTGGCAACGTTGTTTAGATTTATCATGACACACCAGTGTGTGTCTAGGCACGCACGTCAGTATACACGTTGTCATTTCCCGAACTTTGGCCATCCAATGAGAGACGATGCCGACAATACTAACAATGGTTATATAACAATATTTTCGTACTTACGCGCCATCCCCGTTAACCCCCGTCCCCTCCCCCCAGGCTCCAAACCATAAAAAGTACGCAGTTCGTATTGTACTGCGCCCTTCGTCCAATTTCACAGCCGGAAGCCTTCCCGTTATCTCGGTATCGATGAAAAATCGCCCTATGTAAATTAACATGGGAATGAGCGGACTAGAATTAGCTAGCTAGCTAGGCAGCTCCACTATTTAGGGTCATATTTTGCATTGAAAGCAGCTTACGCTTGCCTGCTTCCCCTTCCCCGAAAACGTCGCCCCGTGACATTCTCCCTTTGGTGCAGCACCGGAAAAGTCGCTGGCGTGTGTTTGACTGAAAGCTAAAAAAAAAAAACCTTATCACTGAGAAATCCAGAATTTAGTAAGCAAGTAATCCCATAGACGTCAATTTTATAAAAGGCGACCTCACTTCGGAAATAAAAAAGCCGACCTCAGCAAACATGCAAGCGCACAAGATTTGCAACAGATTGCAAATAAATGCACAAATTGAACTATCTAAGAGAAGAAATCACCATGAAATTCCAATCGGGAGAAACGACTACGGAAAACGACTACGGATGTCGATAAAATAGAGTCTGTTCAGCGGCGGTTTACAAAAACACTATCGGGTTTGCGAAATTTACCCTATCATCTTCGATTGAAAACTATCAATTTAGACTCACTCGAACTGAGACGCCTTAAGGCAGACTTAATTTTAACTTATAAAATTCTACATCATTTACTTCCATTTGACCTGCCTCTATTTGATTTACAAACATTTACAAAAACGCGTGGCACCAGCCTAAAACTCGTCCTGCCTAGGTTCAAGTTAAATTGTCGGAAGTTTTTTTTTCTCCTGCCGTGTGGTTCCGGTTTGGAATTCTCTCACCGAAGACCTTGTCTCCGCGCCTTCTGTCTCCCATTTTAGGAGGCTTTTGGGGGGCGTAAACCTACGAAGGTTTCTTTTGAGACCAGAACATTATTTTGATAAGGATTGTGATTCATCATGAAACTTAATTTTGATTTTGACTACCATACAAATTGCCAATTGCTTTTGCTGTTAACATTTTTGCAGTGACATCTTCTTTTGCTTTCTTTTTAGGTGCGCTGTTAGTGGACAGCATGTCTGACCCTTTCTCACCTATTGTACTTTTGGTGCAATAAATCATATATTATTATATTATTATTATTATTATTATAACAATATTTAATTCTTTGCCAAATGAACTTGAAAAATTAACAACTTTTGTAATGAAGTAAAAAAAAATAAATGTTAATCATGGTTGTCTTGGAAAAGAGTGAATATAATAGCTTTTAATAACTGGCTGACTTTGTTTTTACTCTCTTACTCTTTACTCTTTAAAACGCTTTGCTGTTTTTTATTTTGTTCTTTTTAATGCACATTCACACTTCCAGTCTCGTGCCTATATAGTACTAATTATAGTTAAATAAATATTTCACTCTCAAATGCCTCCTGGAAATTTGAAATTAAATCTAAAGGCCTAAGAGTGCGGAAATCCCACCTTCCTGATTTACAATTAAAATAATTGACATCAAGACTGATAATGCCGTACATAAATATAGCCTGCTAACATGTATTCAACTGCGTTTGCTATAGACAAAACATGGATAATGGATATAATTATAGAGTTACGTTTAAGAACGAAGGTGCGTTGCAGTCAGCCTGCAGTTATAACACAACAGGTTCTTCGATTATTTTTACAGTTTTTAATTTTCCTCATATATCCAGTTATTTACTGATATGACTAGAAATACAATATTTTGTAAGCAAGCTTAACTGTCTTATATTTTTGTTCGGCTGCACCTCACTTTAAATCTGTTAAATTTAAATATTTTCAGCAGAACAATGTAAACCATGTATGGGGTTCACACAAAACCTGGAAAACGTAGAAATCTTGGGAACCTTTGCAAGTGAAAGTAGATTATACAGTCTAACCAGATGTGTTAGAAGAGGCCGACAAACTTCAAGACTGGATGAAGGAGTAGACAAAGAAAAAGTTTCTTATTTACGGAGTGGAAACTGTGCTTTATTAACGCTTTGATGGTTAGCGTTAATCTCGATTCAATACGCTCAAGAATTTAATCTCACGAAAAAAAGGTAACAAGAACAAGCTTAGTTATGTGCAAACAAAGCCTCGAGAACGTGATTAGCCTTAGAAAGAATGGATTTATTATATTTTAAAGTCAATATTATGCGATATATAGCAGTGATCAGATTCCCCGCAGGGCCATCAAACAACCACGAATTTATTACAACGATTAATTCATGCATTAATGAGCTTCATCAGTCTTTGGTCTCAAACATGCAAACTAGATTCTTAATCATCGTTCCAAAATCGATCGTGGCAGAAACTTTACACAGCTGTTACGTGCTAGCAGTGGGATTCCTTATCTCTTCGAGGGTTGTTGTGTAAATTGAAATTGAGAATTTTGTATGTTGTGTGAAGAGAAACGTTCAAAAGGCTTCCTTGCATCTGTTTACTAATTTAGCGTTTATTTCGAGCAGCATTTACACAATTAGTAGCATTTATGTTCACAACTAAACTTTGCTTATTAATTAATGTAATTTCAGAAGAATGATTTCACAGCAGCGATCTCTTTTAGGCAATGTGCAATTAGGGACTGATCATTATTTGTCTATTATTTGTCTTTGGTGTCGGCGGCCACTTACGGTCCGCCACTTACTTGTTGATTGTCGCCATCTTGATGTCTTGATGGTGTTCGTCGTCGTTTCCATCTTCCGCATGACATTGCGCGTCAGTTGGGCGATAAGTCTGTCCTGCTGTCCGGTGTTTTTCAATTTTTGCAGGAGGTACAGATGTATGACAAGATTTAGATTAGGGGTTTGAATAACATCTCTGTAATGTGTGGTGTAGTGGCAACCCGGACCACTGCACTGTGACTGAGGTTGGCGCTAATGACCAAGTTGTCGACGCGCGATTAAGCCTCAATTCCCCCCCCCC
>JAHWFP010136997.1:0-10715 GCA_023313725.1 Lithobius niger | reverse complement strand
CCCCGCCTCCACATGTTTTTTATAAGACTAGTTGTCCCCCGGCGTACTAGCTGGTTCCCGCTGATTTAACTCGGCTGTAATAGTCAGCATTATTGAAGTAATAGTGTTTGTTTATAATTGTTAGAGAGCATATCCGTTCTCATTGTCGGCCGCTCGCCCTATTTCTTTGCTACCGTGGCAAGAATGAGCCTGCTCGCCCTCTTGCTGATTGTTGAAGCTTCGTTTGTTTAATCCTCCCTAACAATGCCTCCATCAAGTCTGCTCACAATTTAAGTCTACTCCTAAGCGAAATATATATATACCGATTTTGTCATTATTTCTAGTGTCGTCCGGCGAGCAGTTCTTGAAAACCACTTTCTAAAACAGTTTTTGCATCATGGGGTATCATTTTTCATGTTGCACGTGTCGATGTTGTGAGGGCAAGGACATGCTGACTTTAACTGCCTTAGTAGTGCCAGTACGCATCTGTTACATCGAACGTTATGAATCTCGGTCCAATATATAAAGAACATTTCATTGAATGTAAGTTCTTTCTAGAACACATACTTTCAGTCATGGTTCGTTTTCCACACAATTGGGGACCTGTCGATGCGAAATGCTATTTTTTAATTAGTTCAGAGGAAATCATCCTCAACATGAAAAGGCATAAGAGAAAGGATGGGGGGGAGGGTAGTCAGAATATTTTTTGACCGTGGGTGGGGGGGGGGGGTGTTTTTTTTTTAAAGGAATTGGGGGGGGGGGGGGGTCAAAACTTAGAGGTCACATTTTTAATTTCTCCGTCCTTCACCCCCCCCCCCAAAAAAAACACATAAATAATGACCAGTCCTTCATGTGTGAAATGTTTTTAATACTTCAGTAAAATCCTTGACAGCAAGTTGAAATTCAGAATAATGCGTCGAGAGTTTATTGATAAAACCAACTAACTACTAACCCATTAAGTAAAAAAAAAGTAAGTTGGAACTGTCGGGATTTGAACTATTCACCTTCTAGTATAGTTGTATAGTATAGTTGGTCCAGAATTTGTTTAATGAAAAAATGTTAGAATCCATTGAGCGGCACCGTTTCATTTGCTCAACCGATCACTGACTGGATCAGTCGTAATCAATACAATTAAAAATTTCCTTTTTTTTTTTCACACTTGACTCTTCTGTGAAGCAGCATGATCGAACAAAAAAATTAATACACCTTATGTTATTGCTGTAGTTTGCACATGCGCGTAGTTCTAATGTCACTGCATGGTAGGACTGTTGCTATTGTGGGAGGAGGAAGGGGAAGGTTATTACGGAGGATTCTGACCAAAACAAAACCCAACAATATCTCCGAAAGTTGGATAAATTCACTTTTCTACCCAGTCCATTCATTGTTCTTCAGCATTTTTAGTCCTGTTCGTTTTTCTGAATCGACAATAGTGTTCCTTTTATAGTTATATTGCTTGAGTTGAAAAATGAAATTTTGTAATTTGTCGATTGCCAACCCCTTCGCTACGACTCTCTAAACATTAATTTTTAAGTAATACGTCAAAATTCAACCTGTCAAAAAGCCACCCTTTTTTTAATACCTGTTTCTACAAAGATATGCGCTCGAAATTATTTAAAGAAGCATTCCTACTTGAAGGAGTTTGTGATTATAGTCCCATGGGTTAAGAAAAAAAAGTGCACTTTGTGAGGATCACACAATCTTTGGTGGACTTCATGTCCACACCCGTCATACACTTTTAGAAATGGGTGCCACCCGAAACCTGTCCAAAAACCAACATGGTGGCCATTTTGTTTTAAAAATGTGCGTCATACAATAAAAAAAATTAAAAATTATACTAATGTAAGTAAGTTTGGTTTTAAGGTCTGCCGAATTTTTAAAAAATATGCTCTAAAAAGGTGCCAGGACTCCACACAAGATATCCAAAATGATATCCAAGATATCTTGTGTGGAATTCGGTACTTTTTTAAAGCATTTTTTTTAATTCAGCAGACCTTAAAACTTAGCACTGGACACAATACTATAATTTTGAATTTTTTTATTTGTGGCGCCCATCTTAAAAACAAAGATGCCACCATGTTGTTTTTTGAACAGGTTTCAGGTGGCACCCCCTCCTAAAAGTTTCTCATGGGTATGGACGTAATGTGTACTTTAACGGCTTCACTTTGACATCTGTCCTAAATGACTTATGATTTAGCTGTAAGGTTTTAAAAAAAAAATTTTGTCAACTTGACAAGTCGACTGCGATCTAGAAAGTCGAAGCTTCGTAATTCGAAAGATTTCAGTTACTAAAGGCTGTTTTAAACCCAGATTTAAATCATTTGCCACACGTCAACAGGAGTTACCATTTTTAACGTAACTTTCAGCGTAGCTTCGTGGATCGCCAAGTTCGTTATTTCTGAGCATTAGGGTTATTTCCGAATCATCTTCTTTACATTCTTCTTCGGCAAAGTTCGCAAAACTTAGTCTTTAGCAACAAACAGCGAAAGAAAAAGAAGCCGCTGCATTAGTATTGATTAGGGTTAAAAGCTGCTTTCAGGCAAACGACAAGATGGGGTACGCGTAGTGCAATGTGCCTCTCTAAGTGTCATCTTAACCCGTTAATGACACGCTGAAAGAAGCGTAATAGTAAAATGAAAAATTAAAGAAGGCTTGGCTTTCTGCGACTTTTACAAAAATTTTACATGTCCTGTTGTTGACTTAATGCACTATCTCTGTATAGCGTATAAATCCTGCAAGGAGGAGGAGCAGGACGCCAATCGAAATCCATTAGACGAAACAAATAAACAAACCGTCACACATGCATCAAATGAATATTGACGTTGCTCTTGTTGCGGGAAGAATATTTCCTCGTTGGAGAAAAAAGTATGCTGCTCTTTAAGTATGTAGGGAGAGGCAAATTTAGTTTTCGAATTGAGGGCCCTTTTTTTTTTCTTTTGATGTTGTCGACAACTCGACGCTATTTTGAATCGCTATCGATTTTTCTTATTTCGGTCATGTTGCCGTATCATCATACCCAAAAGCAGTTGTAGTCAGCCAACCAGCAGCCTTCATTTTCTGCATTTCTCATTACTGAAATGCAGGGTTATCAGTTAAATTGTGATCCAGCTTCATCATGGCTGCAGTCATACAACTTGGCTGATGTATGCGAAGTGCACAAAGATAAATAACATTGTGCTGACATTGTGTTGCACTAGTAGCGGAGTTCTGTGTAGGCCTAAAACGTCGTTTGTTTACCTTTGTGCACTATTCTGGCTTCTTCTTTTATTTAACTTTTATTAGTGCTTGTTCCATCAATTTATACATACTAGAATTTCCAGGCCAGATACGCTAGCTGTTTCATAATCACGCTCTCCTGCAAAGGATTATGGAGGAATTAAAACTTACTTTTAAGAGAGAAATTGCTATATGCTAAGGTAGCAATGGTCGTATTATGATGAACACTATCTGACATATTCAAAGGCAGGCGTCTCGAGCATGCTTCTGAACATGGGCCTGCTCTGGTTACATAAAAAAAAAACTCACTTTACTTTATATAACTTTAATGTTGCTGTGAAGTGCCGTTTAATTGGTGGATTACAGCTGAGCATGGCAGTGCTCAGCCTAGCTGTTCTGGCCTACGACTGAAAAGGTAACTCTGGCAAAGTCACTGACAGTCAGTGGTTGGTCTGGGTAGTGGTGAGAGATTATCAATATTCCGTTAGCAGCTACAAGATGTGTGCCGGCCATTTCTGTACAATATCTCGACATCTACCATGATCGGAGTTCTCCAGTTCGAATTCTAGGTTTGCTCCTGTCCAGTAAGATTCCAAGTTGAGCCGATTTACCTACGCAAAAATTAGTTTGCTTCAGATGACATAATGGTCGACAGAATTAATTGAAACAATAATAATTGGATTTTCTGACAAAAGATTTATAATTTCATAGATATTTCATTTAAGTAAATTAATTAATTAATATAGATCCTTTTATTGCTCGCCGAGTTCTTACGTAAAGCCACCGCTTAACCACATCATAGTTTTGGTCACATTTAAGCAAAACTGTCTCGCAGCTAGAAGCGCAAATGTGAAGGCAAAGTAGTTCCCATGGGAACAATGCTACCTCAACCTACACGGTTTGGGTAAACTGATCAGTCTTTCCAGTCAGTCTCTTAAAGAAAGAAATTTCCCAGTCGCTGCTGAACTGCTGATATTGGCAGTTTCGTTTTGAATTGATCGAGCCTAAACCGGCAACATGTTGAAATTTCCGCTTATTTATAGCTGCTGAATTGCAGGATTGTGTCGGGAGCTGGTTGCATAAATGCCCCCTTGTGCAGCACGCAGAACGACGAATACACGAGCATGTGCGCTTATCATGGCAATCTGCTTTTAGCGGAAGTTTATTTGTTCAGGAAGTCATTTTCCCTGTTCTGTCACATCGCAAATCTCCGCATTTGTCAGTTGCCTTCAGCAGCCGTATCCGTCCGCCCTCGAGCGCTCTCATGAATCTGAGAGTTGGATCCATGGTACTGCTGTGGTTAATCTAAGTGAATTCCTTATTTTGTAGTGAATTGGTCGTTCTTCAGTAAAGGATGTCCGCAGTAGATGCATACATTGGCCGAATTCAGCGTCCTTTCTCCATAATGACTTGCTCAATGGTTCAATTATTAGTCATGACTTTTGTTTCCTACTTTTATTTAAGTCCGTTGTTTGATCTATCCTTGAATATGGAGTCCCTTTTCGAGAACCCTTGTTTGTCAGAGACAGGAATGCTTTGGAAAATAGTGAAAGAAGAATGGCTAAGATATTAGATCTTCGACCCATTAAATTGTTGAATCTACCTTCTCTCAAATGGAGACGAGAAAGGGGAAGTGGGGGGCTCATTTATTTCTTCAAAATTTTAAATAACCATGAACTAAAAATTTAACGTCACTTGTTTACATTGAACCCTGGATTTTTTCACACAAGGGGGTCGTCCCTTTAACTTTTTCTTTCAAATCCACACTAATGCAGTTCGAAATTCATTTCGACTGAAGATAAAAAAAAAAAACCAACAGTCACAACTAAGAAGCGAGTACCTGAAACTTCCTCTGTGGAGAAATAAATTCGGCAAGACTAGTAATGAATTTTATACAATAAATATATTTATAATTTACCATCCGACTTAAAAAATATAAATTACTATAATGAACTGAAAAATAAAAAGCAGAACCACCTTCAAAATACTGAGGAAAAAAATAAAAAATTGTTGAAGGAGAGGGCGAATTAAATTTGTTATTATTGTTGAATGTAAGTGTATATGTAATATTATTGATACAAATAAGCCTCCGGCTACGTGCCACCTAATAAATACGAAATAAATACATACGTTTAATGAAAATAAAAAAATTACTGAAACCACGGAATTGTCTGCCTGAACATGTTGTTAGGGCTCAGAGTGAAAACTGTTTCAAAAATGCATTAAATTGTTTCATTTCCGACGACAAAAATTTTTTTGTACGTCATTAAGTTTTTTTTCCCCTTGCTACCAGTGTCACTTCAACCTGATTGTAGTGCCTATTATATATATATTTATTATTTTTATTGATTATTTTTGTTTTGTTTCTCGTTTTCATGTCTGCGTCCTTTGACTTGCTGGAAACGCCGGTTTTCGTCAGATCACAGAAGTTAAGAAAGATACTTAGGTTGGTGACTACCTGGAATCCGGGTGCTGCCGACATCGGTCCTGTGTTTTCGGTCTGTGTTTTCAGAGTCCTGCAGAAAAATGCCCTGTTTAATAAATAATTCAATACATTTCGCCGCTGGGTTTTTTAGCCGTTGGAGATTGTTTCGTTTCCTCGTCAGAATTTTTAGATTTTTATTGTCAAATTTTACATCGCATTTTAATGACTTGTTTTGTGAATCTCGTCAAATTCAATTTTCACCTTATTTTATTTTTTACCCCTTTACCCAACATCCCTTATCCCTCTCTGACGTTTTTTAAAATCTCTCTAATAATGCATCAATAATTTACGGCATTGCGAAATTAGCTCACGCATGGCGATCAGACTTGTATCCGGAAGGTGGGCAGGATTGTTCCCCACCCCCCCCCCCCCCAAAAAAAAACCCCAAAAAAACAGTTTATAGTGTCCGCGGCCTATCATGAGTTCGCCCCAGAACGAATACAGATAATCGATTGTATGTTTTCGATAGCAGAGCACCTTGTTGATATCCTTGATGGTTACAAAAACAATGGCGGCCGTCGATTAAAGTCGCTCCCTCCAGGAAGATGTAGCCGCTCGTAAAATACCTGCAGGACTCGAGATACGCTCCGCGCACAATAATTATGCTTACAAAAGTAGCCACTCCACCGAGTTGTTATTTTTTTTTTAAGTCGTGACTCACGATTTTAACACAATTCCATCGTACTAGTCTATTAATTATTTCCCTAATATTGATGTATCTTTAGCCTACCGTATTAAAAATGCACACATTGCTGTATTTCTAACGATTGTAGAAGAGCTCTTAGAAAAACCAAATGCGGGCTTTCCGGCAAAGCGCTATTGCGACACCTGCATGCAGGGAAAGCCATTCGCATTCAAAGTGGAGCTCCACCATTAAGTAACAACACTTTTCGCCTGCAAGATGACGTGCGGTTAAAAACTGATTCATTTGACTAAAAACAATACATACGATTGTATTTGTTTAATACGCCACTTTACCCTTTTTTTTTAACTCTGTGTCTCTTTGACATCGAAGTACGAAAATATGGTTTTAAGGTGAGAAGTGGTGGTGGGGAAGGGTTAAATCAGCAGTGTAAAACCGTATGAAGATCGTAAAAATTATGGGTGGTTCCTCCAGCAAATTTCACTTACAACCCGATTCTTCCGAGAATTACAGCAGTAAATACAATGCGGCATCTTCACCGGCTTTGGATATTGCTGCTCCCCTTATTTCCACCTTGAAAATATGGAATGGTCCGTTATTGACGAAAAAGTGTTTTTCCAAGATGGATGCCAGTGCGCGATTTGCTTTCTTTCATTCCCTTTTAATTTTTTTAAATGTTCAATTTAATAAGTATTTTAGTTTTTTAAGTGTGGTATTCATTTTCGATGTTTTACTCATTGATGTTATGTTTTTTTTAGGCGACCAGAACACATAATTATGTGCCGAAAATTAAATTCTTGTTGAAGTGTATGATAATTATTGTGGACCACCTGTTGCATCAGGGAACAAAACTGTTACCGAAAAAGTGTTATAAACTCTTTGCTAATTTGAATCGCCCATCGTACAATTTCATCGTGGATCCGCTACTGTGGGCGATACATTTTTGGTGAAGAAATCTTAAGACCGTCTCGTATTAATTGGAAACTCTCCACTGCTATGGTAATACGAACACGCGGCGCCGCAAGAACTGTAGCAGACTCTTACTTGTGGAGTACTAAACCAAGAGGTTTTTGAAACGTCCACGAGCCCCTAGTGAATAGGTCAGCTATCACTGTTACCACGACCCATCTTCTGTACAGAAGTCGTGGAGCTACACGATCACTAGTGTAATTGCCGCTGCTATTTTTTTATACAGAGTGGTCCACAAAAAACTGACGACCCAACATTTCTTAAGTTCAACTTTTCTAGTTAGCACCCCTCAGAAACAGAAGAGGACAGAATCTTCCCGTTTCGTTGTATTTGATTTATGTCCTCTCCTGGTTCTGAGAGGTGCTAACTAGAAAAGTCTGACTTAGAAAATGTTGGGTCGTTAGTTTTTTGTGGACCACCCTGTATTTAGTCAGTTTGGTCCTGTCGGAAACAAAACCGTTACGAAAAAATTGCTCATTTATTGACGATTAAACTCATTTTAATCGATTACGAACATTTCTAAGCATCTCAGTACCATACTTTGTTTTTCTCTATTACCAGCTGCTCTCTAGGAAGCCATCTTGTGACAGTGCTTAGTTTGTTGTTGCGTCAGAGTTTGTTTCAGTTGGGTTTGATTGCTCCGAGTTTTCGTCAACAATGCACATTGCAACATTGCAACATTGTTTTTTATTGTTACTAATAATCAACGTTATCTCTCAATTTGCCGGCTGATCGCCCTTTTTGAAAACGTTTGCCCTTTTTCTTGCAAATAATGAACAAGTTCGCTCTTTTAATTGCTACCGTGCAGAGAATGAACATGCTTCCCCCTTTTTTACTGCTGCTGTGAAACGAATGAACATGCTCGCCCTATCGCATTAATTTACTGCGTTTCGATTAGCTGTCACAATGAATGCTTTCCCCATCTGCCAACCATCGCCTATGGTTTAATGTTTAATATTATCTCGAAGCTAAAATTATAAAACAATGGTTACCCTCTTAATACACTGGGGCCGAGGATATCGGTTGTGGAAAGTTTACACAACGAGCACCCATTGTTGTAAATTCAAAATTGTTCAACGCCAAATGCACTGTTTACATAAACAGTTCATTATTTTGCTGAAATATTCTGGCTGAATTAGGTTGGTTATCTGTGTACAAGAAAGTGTAATGTCAGATCGCAGTTTTAATCGAACTTCTTACAGATTGTACAAATTCTACATTACCGTTGATCCAAAATTTCCCCTGTGACGTGCCACCAAAAGAAACCGTTCAAAGGCGGCTACTCTAGGGAAAAGAACAGGCCAGGTTTACTGACAAAGGTTCTGCAGGACTTCAAACCTCTGGTTCTCTTCACAAAGAACTGAAATCGTTTCAGCCATGGTCAATGGTGTAGATGGAGTGCAGTGTGGGTCAACCCATTGAATAGCTTCTCTCAGTGCCGGAGAAGTAATGGGGTTGGTATGTATTAAACCACACCTATAACAACACCATAATTATACAGCAGTAGTCGTGAAACATACGATTTAAAGCCATAGGCCATCACATAAGACAAAAGCATCACATAAGGCACACCATACGAACAAGAATGATATTCTGAACCGTTAATAGCTTAAACCAACGAACACACAAGATTTTATTACTGCGTTCTATGGGTTGGTCGTATTTACATATCTCGCAATGTCTAACGCTATCTAACAAGAATTTCTTTGTGTACGTATCTGGTTGTTTGAAATGGATGTTGCAGAAGGAAATTTATTCGAAATTCAAAGCTGAATAAACTGTTATTTATTGGTTTATTTAATCTTTTGATTAATGTTTTACTTGTTCACAGTTGAGTGGGTTAGGCTATTCTCAGTCATTTTGTTTTCCATGAGTAGGTTTATTTTCATTTTGTTTGGATTTGCGAAACACTGCATTAACCCCCCCCCCCCCCCAAACCTCCACCTTTGGGGAGAGGCAAAATCTGTTATATGTTATTACGTTGTCGTGTGATGTCATAGCCTTGTGTTTATACAAATTATTATTATTAACTGGTAACCTGTCTTAGGACGGCATGCGCTTGGTAAATAGCGTGTGAAGTTCCCGTCCCACCTTCCCCATCACCCTCTTGGTGGGCAACGTCTTCACAACGCGTGGGAAGACGGATAAGCATTACTGTCTCTGCACTTCTCCTTCATGGTTTGCAATTATGTTATTAGATGGCACTCATGTTCCTTTGTGAGGCGCGTAGGAACACAAGAGCCAATCAGAGCTTGCAGTCGCTGTTAAGCCTCGCTTGCTTGCTGTACTAATATAATTTTAGTCATTATGTACTAGCCTAGATATGAATTGTTCTTATTTAATTTGCAAATCCGTCACACGTATAGTCTGGTTCTTGTGTGGCGTTCGTTCCTTCTTTTTAAATTTCCGAATTGCTTTGTACTGTACAAGTACTTAAATAAAATAAAATAAATGAATAAAATTCACTTTACTGCTTATGGTGTTTTTAATGGCTCCTCATTTGACACTGAAAAAGCTTAATATACCAGAACAAGTTCATAACTAAACGTATTCACAGTTACGTGGGGTATGTGCTCAGTCTCTGAAGTGTTGTATGGATGATCCCACAAAAAAACCTATTAAACAAACTTTTGTGACGCTATTCAAACCTAAAATGCTTCCTTTTATTGCATTCAACAACACGTTAACTATTCTTCACCTTTATATTACAAAATACTAATGTTCCACTTACCTTAACCTTGGTGCTTGATTATGCTATTTTTGCTGCCAACATGATTAGTTTCTTCAAAGGGTTCCTAATTAAGACAAATGGGTTTAATTAAATCCTACAATTAAGGACCTTTCTTTACCAACAGAAAAAGTAATCAATAAGGCTTACACCAAATAGTAACAATATTACAGACCGGTCATCATTTAAATCCTGGGGGTGGGCGGGCGGGAGGGGGGAAGGTAAAGGAATTTTTTTTAATCCTCTCGAGGGTGGTCATACATTTTTTTAGGTCCAACTAGGGGCGTAGGTAAAATACTTACCATACTGGACGAAAAAGTCATTTTTGGACTTCAAAAATGACACTTTCTGCAGTCAACATTTCTAATATCGCCGTGCTTCTGGGTGGCAATCCACCAGATGACCCCGTCCCCCTCCCCATCAAAGTTTTGTAAGACTTTGACGTTATTTCTAGTATCATCTGGTGAATGATTCTTTAAAACCACTTTGTAAACAAATTTATGCACCATGGGGTATTTTTCACGTTGTACGTGTTGATGCGAAAAGCATGGAGCTGTGCTGACTCTTAACTGCATTATAAGTGCCAATATGCATCCTTTATATCAAAAACTTTCTACAGTTATGAATCATGAGGCTCAGTCCAAACTAGAGGTGGTTTAAAGAAAGAACACTTCTTTGAATGTTTCCAAGAACATAAT
>JAHWFP010136996.1:0-11294 GCA_023313725.1 Lithobius niger | reverse complement strand
GGGGGCACAGCAATCGTATTGCGGTCTCAGCATCGCTTTCTTCCGACTCGTCTCCTAAAGGTTTGGTGGTTTGGTTTTAGTGTTGCCCTTACCTTAGCTGTTCCACCTCCCGCCCAACCTATAACAGCAGCTGTGCCATCTCCCTCACTCACTCCCTCCCTCCCTCCTTTCCGGCACTCTTCTCATCCAACGCTTAATTAGAGCAGGCTGCTGTTGCAATTACAGCCTGTTAGTGCTGCGCCTCTGTTTACGAGTCATTCGCAAAAGGAAAGGGAGGAAGGAAAAGACTCGTTGGTCTACCCCTGACTCTTGGCACTTAAATTAGCCATAAGAGTGAATGTACTAAGATAGGCATCTTGTTACAATATCTTGTTTACAATCGCAAAATCGATAAGAAACCTTACGATCCCAGCAAATGCTCTACCAGACGCCCGGTTGGATATAGACTGATTGAGTTGGTGGAGAAATTTTCCCCAAACTTTAAAGATTATCAGGGTACGGGGTTTGGTCAAAAGCTTTGCTTAGCAGTCTGCAGGTTTCAGAAACCGCAGTGTTGCGGTACTGTTTAGTCCACGTGAAACCTTACTGTTGTATCCAACCATTATACACGTTAATACAATTAAAGCCAGAGCCTAAATTTCAAAACTTTTTCATGCCCAAACAAAGAAGGTGATTTAAGATTAACACACTGTATTACTTTGTGGGCTAAATTTGTCAGTGTTCGTCAGTCACGTCGTCTACCTTCTGTTCCTCCCCATACCGGTAATACATGTATAATTTTCAAGAGTTTAAAGCACTTTTCCAGGCACGGAATTTCATTATTGTTTTCCACAGCATTTTCAGGCTTTCAAGGACTTACACGAACCCTGAATTACGTGTAGCGCTGTGCTAAGCACATTAAGAAGATACGATTTTAAATGTTTTCCAGCGATACCATTTAGCCACGAAGAATGCGCCAATCGTCAGCCGATCTATCGTGTGCAAAAGTAAAAATGGTGAAAACGTTTGACTACAGCAGTAAGATTTCATACAGGCTAAACAGTACCTAACCTACAGGAAAGTTTATTTGTCTTCCTTTGCTGTTTTGACTTCGGATCAGTTAAGCCTTACCTTAAGCATGAAACGAGTCCGTTTTTGTTTTGTAGTATTAATACACTGGGATATATATTATACCTTCTTTAGTTAACCATTTTCACACATATTCGAGTCAGTAATTTGCGTGGACACCATTTGGGTACCGGACAACACGCAGTCTTTCAAGATAGAAACGTAGTAGCATGAACAAAAGACCCCACGTCGTTTACAAACGTTGTGAGGTGTGCCACCCGTATGCCGCAGGAATACCCCTTCCTGATTTATCAGACTAAACTGGACTATGAAGATTCAGTAACGACGACGTCACAGGACGTCACAACTGATGACTCATTCAGCAGCAGTACTAAATGATGTGAAATGGGACACAAACGCATTGTCATACTTTTGCTCTTGTCCTGAAAGATTGCAAGCTGTCTGGGAGACAAATGGTACAAATGGACACAAATTACAGATGTCGAATATGTGTAAAAATGATTAATTAATAAATGTGTAGTAGCCAACAGGGTTTATAAGGGTTTGCTTAAACTTTGGACCCATAGGCCAAGGTTATGACGAAACCTGTCGATTAAACCTTACACTATTAGGCCTATACTTGAATAAAATTAACCTATATTTTTTTTATTTGTCTATTTATTTACGTTGTTTACGGCAACAAAGAAAGTCTAAGAAAAGACGGAGAAAACTCGAAAACCCCACCTGGGAGTGCAGGGAGACAGATACTGTCCAGAGGAGGCCAGATTTCATAGCCACTGAAATAGCCCCTGCTATAGTTCGTTCCACGTTATGTTTGCAGGAAACTGACTGTATGTCACCAAGTATCCTTGCACTACGAGTGCAAAAGCATGTGAATATCACACTTGAGTAATTATCTAGAATAACTACTTTGCAAGCTAGCGACTTAATTTACCTACCTATCGATTCCTTTCATCGTAAAACGTGCGAAAATCATAACGAAACGTGCGCAAACGCTTATTTTTTAAAAATTATTAAAACACGTTAAAACGCTACTCACAACAACCTAGAAGCGGCCGCTAGTCAACGCGATGAGACCGCAACATAGAAAACCAGATTTCGACCAGAACATCGGCAAACGGAAATTACCTTCACTTGCGACGCAATGGCTGAAGCAGACGAGAATTTTATGTTTATATTTTATTTTTATACCAATATTTTTTTACAGTGTGAAACACTGTCCGCAGGGGCGCGCTTCGCGCGCACTATTACATACATCGAGAATTTGTGTAATCATAAATAGTATGACGCAAGCATTTCTGAAACAAGGAACAAATTATGTCACTTCCTTGTTTCACAAATGCTTGCGTCATACTTTTTCTGATTACACCAATTATCGATGTATATAATAACGCGCCCCTGCGTGCTGTAATTCCGTTCCAAATATCACCGTCTGCCTTGGAAAGAGATAATTTTCGTTTAGGAAAGTTCTGGGCGAAATCAGGTTTTCTATGTTGCAGTATCATCACGTTGATGAATGGCGGCCGCTTCTAGCTTGTTGTGAGTAGCGTTTTAACGTGTTTTAATATTTTTTTCTTAAATCAATAAGCGTTTGCGCACGTTTTCGTTATGATTTTCGCACGTTTTACGACGAAAGGAATCGATAGGTAGGTGAATTAAGTCGCTAGCTTGCAAAGTAGTTATTCTAGATAATTACCCACACTTGTACACCTACTGTTATAGTCATATTTACATGATTTTTGCACCCGTAGTGCAAGGAAAAGTGGCATCATACACACAGTTTCCTGCAAACATAACGTGGAACAAACTATTAGTCTCTACACCCTGGATGGGGACTTTGTCATTAGCTTCTTCAGACAGCTAGGCTGACGTCTGCCATCGCTCAGCTATGATGACCAGTTTACGCAACGAGAACTTTCTCGCTCACTAGCTTCTACTTGGTTAATATTAAAATTCTGCTGGCTGCTTCTCGCCTTTACCGGAGATTGCGGCTTTGGAGTTGTGTATACATTGTAACCATGGCAACGATGCGGACACAAATCTTCTCCTCGTGCCTCGCGACACGACGTATGATGCGTCCAACATGACATCATCGATTTATGACAACAAGAAAACAATTTTAACTGCAGTGCAGGACTACGAATTGATTTCTAATTGCCGGCATTCGATTTTTTTTCTTCGATTCGATAACCCCGAAATGGACGCCATGTTGGATTTTGAATTCTCGCTGCGAGCACCTATTTATTCTACCGTCGTCTGATCACCGCTATAGAAGCTGTTTTTTGAGCGAGCGTTGCAAATTTTGCACGTAGCGTGAAATGACAACAATGCTGTGTAGCAATGTTTAAAATGACTGTTGCACTTTGTTCTTTATCCGTGTTTTTATTTTTATTACACTTAATTTGTTATCTATTCATTTAGTAGAAACGGGAAACTAATCGTAAATAAATAACGGTTGACTAGCAAATAGCGTTCGGCGAGCGAGAAAGTCTCTCGCATAAACGCGCCCTTAAGACTAATTCGCGTTAGCGATTTATTCACAAAGCAAAGCAAATCATCGATTTTCGTCATCGGATTTATAATTTAAAATATTTAGTGGCAAGGCTACTAAGTCGTCTCGTGTTTAAAGGCATAACACAATAATTTTAAACGAATTAAAACCGAAAACCACAATTTTTCTCCTCTCAAAATGAGGCAGAAAACTGCGGTCGAAATGCACAAACCCGACATGCTTTTTGGAAATCCAAGTTGCAAGTCAACGTGTATGCAAATCGGGTCACGCACCTATGAAATCATGTGACCCGTTTGCATACACCTTGACTTGCAACTTGGATTTCCAAGGAGCAGGTCGAGTTTGTGCATTTCGGCCACCGTATTCTACCTCTTTTTAGAGGTGAAATGGCGGTATTCGGCTTTTTATTTTTCATTTTGGGTCTTCTGTATAGTCGTACCGGCTGAGAAGACTATTGCAACGACTTTGTCCGTCCGTCCGTCCGTCCGTCGCTTTTTTCAACTTCGCAACGGTACCAGATATTGACGACCACTGTTTACAACGTTCGATTCAGTGTCAAAAGTTAGTTAAATAACACGGCAAATTAAAGCATCATTGCCTCCTTATAGCTAATAGACTACTTCGACGTAACTAAATTAAATAATAACATTTCATCGTCGAATTGAAATCCTAAAGATTTGTGTTAACGCAGCCGTAAAAACAAAAACATTTCAGCTTCGTTTAAAAGAGTCTTGTCGCATTGTTGCATGAATGAATAGGCTTACGATCGAACCAAATTCTCCATTAGGCCTATCTGCTACTCACGAAACTAAAGTGCCGTTAAAAAAATTAAGCCTAAAAAATGAAAATTAGGTCTAAAATCACGTTACCATGGCAACGTCAATAGTTGCTACGAGTCGCTGCTGCAGCGTTTCTCCTGTCCCTTCCCTACTACCACTGATCTATATAGGCTACGTTGAGCATTACGTTGTAACACTGTAACTGTGTGCGCGGAGGCATACCGTGTTGCAAAAATTAATAGGCTTACTGTATACAATCCAAATCTCCAATAGTTGCTACTTACAAAATTAAAGTTGTAGATTAGGCCTAAACGCTGACAATTATGCCTAAAACGTAAAATAAGCTTAAAAGCTAACACATTTGCAACGGGCAATTCTGAGGATTACTGTTTTTAGATTATATAATAGAGATAGCTGTTGCAATGCGTGATAGAAAAGTGTGCCTCACTATTGGTAGTGGCAGAATTGTACAGATGACCGGATGCGACTAGGTAGTCGCTGTAGCCGCTTGTTTTAAATTATTGTGTTATGCCTTTATACACGAGATGATTTAGTAGCCTTTGCCATGATTTAAATATTTTAATTCATAAACCTGATGACGAAAATTGATTATTTCGAAACGTAGTTCGTCTTTTTATTTTGTAGCACGGCTTGGTTTTTCTTTTATAATCTGTTTCTGTGCTTTTTTACTCCATAAGCTTCCTAGTATCAATAATTTATAGGGTTTGGGAGGAAAATTTATAACTCTAAAAAGTCCCTATGAAACGTGTTAAGATTCATTCCTATAATTCTGTCCGAGTTTTTAGAGAGCGCCACCTGTTTCCAGATGGTAATTATTGCTCATTTTTCAGCCCAAATCTAAAGTAAACTAAATGACAACTACGCTAAACCAAATAACAATTAAATACAAGCTAGTTTCGTTTAGTTTAGTTTAATTTTAGGCTGAAAACTGAATAGAAATTCCCACATAAAACACATTGGCGCCCCCTATAAACTTAGCACGGAACTAATAGGAATAAATCTAAGACGTTTCAGTAGGGACCTCAATAACAAATTCTCCTCCCCAAACCTAAACATTCTATAAAGGTTTGACCGTAGACATCCGACACATTAGGTGGTTAGCCTCCGATTCTGCCACCAGGCAAGCTGCGAGCACATTGTCCCTTGTCCCTTAACCGAATTGGTCCATGAAAAGTCAAGGTTGTCTCCACACCACCTAGCGGGGTTGGGGGCTGTGGAGTTGGTGGCAGTGCAACAATTAGGGGGGGGGGTGCAAAGGGTGCAGGCATCCGGGCCCAGCAGGCAACGGAGCCTAACACTGGTCACAACGGTAAACCCACACTGTTAATTTTTTGGGGGCCCTACATTTTACTCTTGCACCTCCCTTTGAAAAAGGCTAGTTGCGGCACTGGGTGGTGGAGTCGGGGTAGGTAGAGTTCGAGCAAATCCCGTACGAGTCGCGTCGAACGCGAGCGCGCGGGACCAATCAGGTAGTTCCCAGGTGAGGGATCGACGATGCCCAACAAATCGACCACTTCCCGAAGCCGCGAATGGGAAGTGACACCTTATCACGTGGCCGGCGCGCGGTACGTCACGCCAAAATCCCAGATAACGTGGCCGTAATTGCCAAATCGAACCAATATCGGCTTTCAAATCGACCGAAGCCTTCACAATTCAGCTTCGTTTATTGCTAATAACGGCAATAAAATGGTGCCGGTCCACCGGTATCGGCGTTGCAAACTCGGTAAATGTTATTAATGGCGAATCGAAGCCATTGTGAATTATGGCTGCTTGTTCAATCACCTTGCGCAGCAACTCATCCCCTCCCCCCGCCCCCCACCACACACACTCAGTTCTAATTCCAATACTATTACAACTTCGGGGAAATCAGTATTGTTACCACATGCTTACAGTAAAAGCCTACACGTTAAAGATTTGCGAAATGAAACGAGTGCTTCGACAGATTTATATTGGAAAAACGTCAAATGCGCGGAACAAGTTTACGTTACTCACATGGCCCAAAATTTAAAAAAAGGGGGGAAAAACCTACCTCAAATTCTCACGGAAGCAGGGACGTTTTTGTGGGGATGCTTGGGGTGTCACCCCCCCCCCCCCTTCCAAAATTTGGCCAGTTGGCAAATCAGTCGGTAAAATTACATACTCTTTGATCAGTCGGCCAATTAGTTTGAAAAATTACACACATTTTTGGCTAGATGGAAAATTATGTCGGTAAATTTCTGGTTTACACCCCTCCAACTTTTATCCTTCCTGACGTCTCTGCACGGAAGGGGCTAGAAATTGATCCCAAGTTCCGGAAACGCGTTAAATCATCATTAACCTAACCTATCGACAACTACAAATCAGCAAAAAAAATATATAAGCTGCCCTGCCGGCCCTGCGAGTGAACGCAAACACCGTATAAATAAATGTACGACTTTCGGCGCTTCACATTCATAGTTTTAAGTCGTTTAAGTGCACATTTCCGCACTCTAAAACCAACTGTCTCTGGATTTAAGAACGTGTTGGAGCCACTCGGAATCAAATTCAGAAGGATACCGAGTATGTGTGCCTGGTATAAACTTTAGCCAAGAAAAAAAACACATACCAAAACTTGATATTTCGGGGCTCTTTGGCGAAATATTTCGGCCATTTTATAAAAGAAACAGTAAAAATCACACCTTCATTATTGTAAACATTTAATAACCACCCCGCCCCTCCCCCCCTACTAAACAGCTGAAACAAAATGCCGGATCCCGCATTGCCGGTTTTTTTTGTGTGTGACAACCACTATTTACAGTAGTGACCGAGATGCTCATCATACCAACGATAGGCTGGCTGCAACAAGAAGAGCACCAACGAACGTCGCAGCGCCGCCCACATGACCCAGTTTTAGTTTTAGTTTTTTTTTGCCATGCATGTAGTAAGTGTTGGTACGACGAAGGTTTTAAAAACAGCCCAAGATTAGTTTTAGGGCTATTGAGGCTTTTGTCAATATAAATCCACGTTAAAGAAGGATGTCCTCCACTCCTGATAAGTATCACACCAGCTTGGTGCACCGTTTGCAACACTACTGCGGATTTATCTATCAGTTAGTTCAGGATTGATTAAAAATGGAATGCCTGTGCAGGGCACATAAAATAAACAATTTGAATCATTTTTGAAGCAATCCCCGCGTCTTATCAACTCAATAAAAGATACGGCTAAAAAGCAAAAGTCAAGCAAAAGTCAAGTAAAACACCTCAAAATCTACAAAAACCTAAAATCTCGAAACACAAGAATATACACTTTCATAAAGCGGGGATTATGTTTACATTTTTATTCTTGTGCTCCGAGTTTTTACGCTTTTATAGATTTTAAATTGTTTACTTGAGTTTGGCTTCTTAGCCGTATCTTTTATTGCTTGATGACGAAGCAAGAATTGGTTTGAAACGTCCCAAATTGTTTATTGTACGAGCACTATTCTAGCTTTCCATTTGTTATCGTTACATCTTAGTATTTGTACTGGTCACAAATCACATTCTTACGCACAATAGCTAACAAACGCTTTGCTCACTCAATCAGCGCATCCCCCTTCAGTCTCTCTTCCCTTGGTTAGCGTAAATATAGCAACGAAGCTTGAGTTGCTTTAAAAATACACAAACTAGATGACGATTACCTCACGCGAGAGCAATTTCTTCCAGTGCTTTTTTGCGTACATTGACGATTAAACGCGCACGCATGCAGTGATTGTTGCTACCCACATTGAAACATTGGCTCAGCTGTGAAAGCCCGCATCTACGAATTAAATACTCCTATTGTAATGGTCCAATCAGTTTTGCAATATTCAATCCTTTTCTGGGGTGGAACTTACAGAAATTCTTTAGAACCGCTTATAGTTTTGCTAAAATGAAAGTTTAACTAATAGCTTTTAAAAAGAGGCAGGATCATTCCTTAGCAGTTTTTAAAGAGCTTGGTATCGTAACCTGTAAGATCGTTGTATATAATGGAACTTTGCTTGGTTATCGTAAAAAACGAGCTAACCTGTTGCAGATCGATCGTCTACTATTTACACTGAGGAACTAATTTGCCACGCATGTTGCCCAACCGAAATTTAACATGGAAAGACTGCGTAAGTCCGGTTATTTTTTTGGCGCCGAAATTCTACAACATTTTACCTAAAATTGTCAAGAACGCAAGCAATTTTAGATCGTTTAAGAGGCAAACATATGATTGGCTACCTGCCCTTGGTGATACGGAATCTTTTTTTTTTACAACAATGAGCTAATTATTTGATATTTTCTTGCATGGTGTTAGCCTAGCATGTTGTATTCATTTTTACATTCTCTTATGAACCTATTTCAGTTACTATTTACTATATTTGCATATTGTTGTACAAATGTAGTTTTCCCAGCTGACGTATTTTTAATTACCTCACTCTTGCGAGGTACGGTCCATTTTTAATTGGAGTAAACGTACTTACTACTTACGAACAATTTTTGAACATTACCAGACTTTTTTGAGAAGAAATATATGGTAAAGGGAGAAGCCAACCCGGGGATTTGAACCGGGAAACCGCCGATCATCGTAGGGGGCCGAAAGATTGTCCAGAATTGACCAGAATAGTTCTCATAGCCGCTGAAGGAGCATGGTAGCCTTTCACGCTACCCTGGCCGGCAATCCTGGCGGGGACTTTGCCAAGGTCCCCTTTCCAGGGGTTCGACCAGATCCGCAAACGTCCAGCAACCAGACTGAGCACTCTCACTGCTCAGCCACCATGACCACTTAACATGAAAGAGTTCGATTCTGGGCCCGGTTAACACACGAAAAATAATAAGAGGAAAGGAAATCCACGTGCAGGGAATTGAAACATTTGTAGAGGTTAAAAATAAATGTTGAAAAAGACCTTAATGATACATTGGAGGCCACTTCTCACTTGTTTGGGGCTCAAAAATCCGTACTCAGAGCAACAGAAATAGGTCAAAACACAAATGGTTTTTATATCCTTACTTTTTTACATCTTTGTCTAGACGCAATGTTTCCTCAAAGTAGTAAAACAAAAACGCGCCCACAAAAACAAACTGCATTTTTTTTTTGTAGTGGGGATTAATGCATTTCGCAAACCATACCAAGTAATTAAATTAACTGCTTTTCGACAATGAAGGATTTCATCACACCAAACCCTGAATAGACGCCATTTTAGTTCAAAAAAGTCTGCGGCGCAATGATCGTAGAGAACGCAGTAAGAAAAACACCAGACATTCTAATTGTTATTTTGCGTAACAAAGTGGCATTAGGTGTAACTTGAATAATTCATGCAACCGGCGGCACATTTGAAGAAATTTGATTTGAGACTTTCGCTACCCTCGAGCGTGTTTAAATTTGCATCGGAAGTGAGGTTATCTAAATTGGAACCGCGTGCAAAGAAACGGTGTAGTTTGCGCGTGCAAGTATTAGAAATGTTTTGGAAAAGGAATAGAAGAAGAACTCAGAGTTCATTTCAGTTCGAGTCGTTTAGCCAAACAACAAGTTGTTTACGAAGTTTAGAATAAATCAAGCGCCTATTTCTAATTTCACATTGCACATTCCCAGTTTTCACCACAGCTCTGAAATACGGAACCAATTCTGAACATTATTTATCTCGGGGAGGGGGGAGGGGTGGAGGAGGGGCACCGGAGAAAATTGAGTGTATAGACTTTGTTTACGTTGGCCGATCCCGATATCGAGTTGTTGAGCCTCTTTCTTAGCAACACTCGAAAACTCTCAATTACTAAGAACCCATCTACAAATACACCATACAAAATCAACAAAAACGTCTCACGACAGAACATTTTGTCGAAACCTGTGTCAGCAGGCTGCAGACGTCTCCAAAACTATTAGTAATGAGCTGAGCGCCACACACCGGATGCTCACGACAACAAAGCGATGCTCCTTCCTGTTTCGTGTGATAGGGGTCTCTCCACCAGATACGACGTCTCGCGACGTTTCGTCTTGCAACGACGTTTTGTCTATTTTGGCGTGCGGCCACCCTAAAAAGACCAAACTATAGGTCAAACCCGTGGTTTCCTGTTTGTTAGGTTAGGTTAGGTCAGGTACCCATCAACCTTTCGCCCTATAAAGTAGTGATATATCAGAGCCAAAATGGCTGTCACCAAGTCTGCACAAAAGTTTTCACAAAAGTCAGTAGGCGAAACAGGAATTCTGTATTCGGATTACAGATGATCTGCCCCTTTGTAAGGGATAGGCGAAAAAGGAATAAGCGAAACGGCATGTAATCGGTCAAACCAGACCAATTTAGGCAAACTACTTTTTCCCTAAAGCACCGAAGTCATCAAAGGGCACGAGTGCTTAAAGGGCATCAAAGGGTAACACATAAATGCCCTCAGGTGTGAGTGGTTGTAGTGCAGCACTCCCTACCTGGTGTGTGTATACAGGCGGTTCCTACACGCAGTCTTAAACTTATCTCCAACATTTGTTGCAACTATTCATTCGTATAATTACGCTAACAAAAGCCAGGACCTCCATCGAAATTTAATACATAATAAGGGGAAAATTAATAAACGATGTGCTCTTAAGACACTAGTACTTCTGACAAACCAACGCGCGCAGCGAGATCTTCACGAGAAAGCCGAGAACCTCTAGTACGTGTTCATTACCGAGTTTTCATTTTCTACAATTTACTTCCACTAACGGCTCGGACTGAATAAGGAAGAGCTGAGCATGCGCAAACGCGGATTTCCTCGCCAGCGTTATGCAAATGTCAAGTTTGTTTGCCTGGTCCCATTTTTAGTACCACTGATCTTAATAAGTACACACGCGCGCGCGGAAACGGGAAGCCATTTCCTGCGCGCCAAGTAAAAGCCCTCCCGAAGGTTTTCCTTTCTGCACGCAACAGAGAGAAGACAGACAAGCCCCCCCTCCCAATTCTGGCCTACTCCAAATGCCAAACATTACACCTA
>JAHWFP010136995.1:0-11530 GCA_023313725.1 Lithobius niger | reverse complement strand
TGGGAGCCATACCCATCAATGGAGGTAGTGCATATAGGGAACTTTTTATGCGTTGTAGTTGTAATGAAAATTAAAAAAAAAAGTTCCCTCCCCTTAAATCAGCAGTCGTTAATATCATCACCATTGCTCTCCTGAATTCCACTACGATTCAGGAGATTCCACTACGATTCCACTACGACTATAAATCGTATTGTTGTGTCACGTTTTTTCCATAAAACGTGTGTTATAGTGTCCGCGGCCCATCTTGAGTTCACCCCAGAATGAACACAAATAATCGATTGTACGTGTTTAGTCGCAGAGTGCCTTGTCGATATCCAAAGTAGTTACAAAAAACAATGACGGCCGTCGGTTAAAGCCGCCCCCTCCAGGAAGACGTAGCCGATCACAAAATAAGTGCAGGACTCGAGATACACCGCGCACACTATAGCGGTAAACTATTCACTGTGAACTCATTGGGTTAATTTCGGTCATACCAGGTTACCGGGTCAATTTCAAGTAACACCGGGTCGTTGGGTCAACCCGGGTATCAACGGGTCAAAAAGAAGTGACCCGTACCAACTCTGGTGCTAATCACAGCCGCCATATGCTAAAAGACACGACACACACCACGTGCAATTCCTGCTTGCAATTCCCCACGACATTGGTAAATTTCTAGTAAAATAAGATCTAGCCATAAGTAATATGAGTAACGCATTACATTTTTAAGCAATTAAAATGATCACAATATGCGGCCTGTAATTTTAGAACGCTAACAAACCTACAATGTCCAGAAGGAAAATCCTACTCATCTGGCTGGATTTTGCTGTACCAAAACGCTTTAAAAAGCAAAACAAATATCGTCATTTGCTGGAAGTAATGATTTACTGAGGCATGCTTGTAGGAACATGTTTTAATTATACTGCTTTTAAACGTTTACTTAATAACCTGAACGGAGTAACTTTAACACTCAGGTACAATTTTACATTTGAGAAAGGGAGCAGGGGTGAGGCTGTAAAGGGGGGAGGGGGGCAGGGGGGCAGGGGGGAGGCTTGAAAGAAAGACTACGAAGGAAAACGAAACCTCAGCGTTCTTCTTCTTAAGAATGGAATTAAACGTACTGTCAGAAATAATCTTCGGAATTCGGATCACTGTAGCGAAGCATGTAGTTTCTTCACTTTTTTTATTACCTTCGCCTTAAAATCTGGAAGGATTTGTTATGGTATAAAACAAGTAGCGTGGAGAAACCCCCGAGAGGGCAGGGGCAACTTTTAGTAAAAGGGCATATTATTTTCTCAGGACGTTTTTCACCCTTACCTACGTTTTTTTGTCGTTTTAGGCAGTTTTTGCCCTTTTCAGTCCGTTTTTGCCCTTTTCAGGCCTTTTTTACCCTTTTCAGGCCCTTTTTTCCTTCTTTGGCCTTTTTTAGGCTTTTAATGAACATACTTTTCTAGGGACATTTTTTCTACCTTTTTACCCTTTCTTCGCCTTTTTTTTTACTATCTTTTACTCTCTTTTTTCTTTTTCAGGCCGTTTTTCCTCATTTTTGGTCTTTTCTAGGCAGTTAGGCTCTTTCTCAGGCACTGCAGCACCAGCAGATGCTGGCGTAAACAGGCCATTTTTTTTACAAAAAGGGCAATTTCAGAAGAGGGCAGGGGCACTAATCCCCCCCCCCGCCCCCTTCTTGTGCACGCCGCAGGTATAAAACTTCGTAACTGAAGCAAGCAGTCTGCATTAAAGACTGTCCTTGTGAGGATACACACACAATAAACTAGCCTGAGAAAGAAAGAACTGCCCCAACTGGGACTCAAACCTAGGACATCCCGTTTACTAGCCGGGCTAGTGAACGGGATGTCCTGGCTTCGAGTCCCAGTCGGGGCAGTTGTCTTTTCTTTCTTCATCAGACTAGTGTATTGTGTATCCTCACAAGGACAGTCTTTAATACAGACTGCTTGCTGTCATTTACCCTTTACCTTGTGATTTATTTCTTTATTTAAAAAAACTTCGTAAGCATTAATTTACTAAAATCTCGTCAAACTCTTTCTGACTTTACGTCTTTACGAGCACTTCCGTTGTTGCTCTGTAGCCACTAGACTGCACGCACATTGTGTCTCTTTCCGTCGTACTTACAAGACAGGCAGAAAAGCGCCGGAGTCAACTTTAGCGGGTTCACAGTTCTTACAACGCTCCGATTGGTAATATGATTTTAGGCTTCCGTGAAGATTGCACAGACGTTTTTTTTTACGTACCAGATCTTTCAGCGTTGCGTGTGAATTCCTTGCTTTGTAAGAGAAAGAAAGCAGAGATAAATCTTAAGAGTGATGTCAAGAGAGAGTATGTAATTCGATATATCTGAATGTCGAATTCGATATTATCTTAGAAGGTGTTGGACTAAAACGTACAGTTAGAATAAGGAGAAAAAAGCACCAATGTTGAAATATAGTGCACAAGATTAAAGTAAGCAATTGTGATCCGATTAAATTCCATTCTTTATCAGCATAAAAAAAAAAACCCTTTCTTCTGCAGGTTAAGAAAGTAAAGTTGAATCAGTTTTGTAAAGATTGTCTCGCAACAACATGATTATACTTGCACCTTAAAAAACTATCCAGTGCCATACGAGTTGTATTGTAACGGCACCGTGGAAGCTTCCGTTTAATAAGCATAAAACATACACTTTTATAAAATATATTATAACATTTGTTGTAAAGTCACAACCGGACAGTGAAGGTCAAGAAGGCCACTAATACACAGCCGAAAAGTTATTAAGCGCGTTGGTTTAAATTAGAGATATGGAAACAAGCATGCAGGTATTAAATAAAAACAACAACAACAACAAAAACAATGCGTATACCGAGAAGAGCTGCAGAGCACACCGAGGGTCAAATTCGACAAAACCCTGAAAGGTCTATCCGCTTGACCAATCTCCTAAATCAGGCCAGAGAAGGCACCATGACAACTTCCCATGGCAAATGGTTCCACGGACCCACAACAAAACTGCAATAGAAAAATTTACGGCAATCGTCCTAGAGTGGTCGACCATCAACTTCAGTATATGACCTCTGGTTCTGTCACAACCACGAATAACAAAAAAAACTGTCGGGTATCAACATCATGTGAGTGTGTGGTCAGCAATCAACCTGCAATTTTCAAATGTTGTTAGAGTCACTTGGTTAAGACGCACATTGTATGATTTGTGGTAAAGACCTGGGAGCAATTTCGAAAACTTACGCTGAACAGATTCGATCAACAAATATCCTTGATCAGGTACGGTAACCAGACTGACGAGGCATACTCCAAGAGTAACCTTGCATATGCCTTAAAAACAAGGAAAAGAACTGTAACATCATGTGATTAAAACACCGGCGGATCAGTAAAGGTACGCCGAACATTTACTAGATACGATTTCAAAGTTGTGCTTTGTTTCTGTCTTGGCGTCCACATACGAAGAAATATATTCCAACTTCTTTTACATCGTAAATACAAATTTAGCTCCTGGTGTCTAAGAAAATCTGTTAGCTTTCGATCTATTTTTTTTTCCTCCTTTGTCCTTGTTCTTCTTCTTCTTATCTGCGATGGTTTATGGCGTTATTAGTGTATAATTAGTAGTAGGGTTGGAACGGTGACAGTCCATTCGTTAGACGCTTGTTTCCGGAAGGCCTACTTAACAATTCCCGGGCGGGCAATATGTCGTGTCAGCTAGAGCGGTTGACAACAGCTTGGCTCCGTGGCATGGCACAGGAATCAATAGAGAGAGAGAGAGCGTCAGTCCTTCTCCAGCCTCCTCCAACCCTCCCCCACCTACTCTTTATCCTAGCTCCCACCAGCCGGGGGTCTAGAGATCCCGCCGACTCAACCAGGTCTGTCACATAATATTGCATGGAGTTGGTCTTTAATTTGGCTGTACCAGCCGGCGATGGTAGGAACGATCGAATCGTTTTGCCGAGCGTCCGATGGACAGACATGCATGCGGATGTCCCGAATGACCAACGGGATGGACGAGAAGGGAAGAAGAACGCCAGGGATACTTGGAGAACGGAATTGATTCGTTCCTTCGCCAGCCAACTAGCGTGCATGTTTCTTTCGTTCCCTCTCTCCATCGCCGTTCTGTTTTTCTTTCTGTCTATCTCTGCAGATGTGCATTTTATCCTCGATGACCACCAGGGATTCATTTGTAACAGCGTGCGCTCGAGATCACGTGACGTAGATGGACGGCCGGAGCAAGAGGCCAAGCCCAAAGAAGCTGGCGAGGAGGAAGAATTCTTGCAGCACATGCTTTTCTCCCAGCTTGAAGCCTTCTTGCTTTCTTTCTTGCGCCACTTGGAGGATCAAAATGCCAAGAATTCCCTGCTTTTCTTGTTCGTCTGTTTTTTTTTTTAGCCTTCTTGTTGCCACCCCATCAAGTTACATACTAGCTTTTTTTGGTAACTCTCGTAATTGGAATGGTAAATGGTACAGGTTTAGTACAACTTTTAAACAGCCATTTTTTTCATCTCACTGTCGATTAGGAAATTAAGTCAGGATGGAAAGTTTAGAGGAACGTAAGGAAATTGTAGTTGCCTAATTACAAATGAGAAATTAAAGAGGATTTTGCGAATGCCAGTATATTTCGTTCACCGTTTCACGAGAACACTTGCAGGAAACCTTAGATGATATGTCCAAATGAAGAACAATTATTAAAAAAAAAAAACTTTTAGCATCTTCTGAACAAATTATGAGTCCTTTTTTTTTTACATTCTGATACTATACTTTCAGAATTTGTAGTAACAATATGCTATTATTCTATGGGGTTTAATCAGTAAGAATAATTTATGCAATGGTACAAGGCGGGGCGACTTGCATTTTAGACTTTAATTATATGCAAGGTTGTTTTAGGTGCTCTTGCTTATTCTGAGTTCTTAGTCGACTGTCCTGGTGCCATTGGCCTTATGCCGTGAGCTTCGTGGTGTGTTCTATGGCTATCATGATAATTGACAGTTAAAAACAATTTTTGTACAACAATTGTTGTACTATCATTGTGGAGGGGAAGGGGGAATTGAAGTTTAATGGTGCTTCGACACCTCAGTGACAGTCATTTTTAGGTCAGCGTCTATTAGATGTATTCTTCTGTCAGAATGAGTGTCGTATTCTAGATCACAGACTACGCAACCTTCCAGATTGTGAAAGTTTCTAGAAGTAGAGGCTTCTGAAGCTTGAAACTTCTAGATCATCAGCCTGTTTTAAAAGAGACTGCTCCACTCGCTGTTCTGATATTGGGCGCTACATCCCACACCAGCAGCAACTCTTCTTCATCTACAGCTATAACCATGCTTCTCAGCATTGACGAAGTTGCTTCGCATGACCGCATAACATTTTCAGTTTAGGCCTATTTTACTTTAAAAAAAAAAACAGTTAAAAAAGATGGGCGTTAACATTTTGACGTCCAACTGACGCCTTCATTAGACTGGGGGACTGGCCAACAAGTGAAAGAAGCAGAAATCAAGGGCAGAACCCCTGACTTGGAAAACACAGCCGTTTCTGTAGAGCAGTTCTAAACCACTCTTAATATCTGTAAGGATTGCTTGGCATTGAAAAGACCTCTGCCAAGTCTAAGTCTTTATTCCATCTCTTGCCTAGCCGAGTTTTATGTCATGTCAAGTTATGAATTATTAAAATTTAATTACGGTTCTTCGCGAAAGAGTTTATTATTATACTGGAAACTTAAGTCGAAGTATGCAAAGTCAAAATCCGCTTCATCCTTACTCGTATTATTGGGTCATTTAATTATAGCCTAGTTGAGTTTTATTTCATATTTGTTATGTTTGTAGGTTTACTGTAAAACGTGGAAGAGTTTTTTTTTGTCCCTCAAGACGTTTTCAGTGATGAAAAAGGGTGAAACCCTTCCAAATTCAAAGATTGGCAAAGGCAAACACAATTTTCGTTTATTTAGATCAGGAAGTACAAAATGCGTTCTGTGCGTCGTGATGTGAATAAACAAGAAACAAGTGTATGGAGAAGAAGCCTCAGGGTACAAGGGGTTTCATACGCCCGACTTATTTGCATTTGATCTGTTTATTCTCATACGAAAATGGTAAGTTTTGTTCCAGTGGTAAAGAAAGTGTGGGTTCGTTGTACACGTGTTTGCCCAAAGTAATCAGTCAAGTTTTTTTTTTTTTTACTTTATCATATTGTAAAGTTCTTCTTGAAACATTAATTAAGACTTGTGAGAGTTTAGACTTGTGACCAAAAACTGCAAGAAGATTAAAGAAAGTTAATTATCTGCAAAGCTGCCATATGGAATTTATATAACAGGCTCTTTACAGGCAACCAGGGTGCAGGAGTACACTCACCTGTAATGTGTGACGCATTTGCAACCCGGGCCTCTGCACTGTGACTGAAGTTGCCGCTAATGACCTAGCTGTCGATGCGCCATTAAACCTCAACCCCACCCCCCTCGCCCCGCCGTTGCTAGGCCCAAACTTGCATCCGAGTTTGGTCCGAGTTTGATGTCAGCCGACCGAAGAAGAAGGACTGAAACTTTGGCATCCGAACTAAACATGTCGGTGGCGAGAGAATCTTAGGTTAACCAGGCAGATACCATAACTGAGCCCAATAAGCAGTTTCAGTGGCGGATCTGAGACCCCCACAAGACTGCGTCCGAAAAAAATATTATAAATTTTTTTTAATAAAAAAAATTCTCATCAAACCGCCTTTAAACTTTTTCGGTTTTCCAGTCTTTACTCTTTTTAAATCATCACAAACCATCACTCACCTTCAGACTGCAGTTAAGTCATACCCGTCTCCATCTTGTCTCTCTCTCTCTCTCTCTTTCGCTTTTCTCTCCACCAACTGTCTACGATGGCGAAAGCCGACGTCACGAGAGTCTACAACCGCAAGCCCGCATCCAGATTGCAGTATTTATATCAGTGGATGATACAAGATGGCGGCGTATCATTACTTGATATGCCCCACCCTCTCGGTATAGAGTTACTAAATTGCAAGGGCCCGAAATCAAAATTCGCAGTGGGGCCCGGTAACTCTCAGATCCGCCACTGGCAGTTGTCGCATTAGAAACTCGCCAACTTCTGTTGGTATTGAGTGAATTCTTATGTAAAAACCATAACATTTTGCGTGGTCATTTACTTCATACTTGCAGAAAGAAATTACGCGTTTAATTTTGGCTTTTGTTCATTAAGAATGTAACCGCACATTACGATACTAATTATAATTCTAAACAGCTTAGGATTTACTTATTCACTTTCATTTATTCATTGTCACAACGTATTAAAATACTGCATAAAAATGTTTGTGAAACGGAATTAATTAATTTCCGCGAAGTTATAACTATCACTTGATTAAAATTTTGTGAAAATACTACAGCAAGAAAAAAAAACGAAAAACCAAATTACACTGAAAGGAGTCATATTTTAAACTTAAGTATTTAGGTAAAATAAAAAATTTACCCAAAGACTTAAGTTTAAAATATGAATGCTTTCAATCGAATTTTGTTTTTCGTTTTTTCCTACTTTGGCATTTTCACAAAATTTAGATCAAGTGTTATTTATCACTACGAAGAAAATTAAATATTCCGTTTTACAAACATTTTGTTTACGTAGTATTTAATGCCTTGTGACAATAAATAAATGAAGGTGAATAGAGTAAATCCTAAGTTGTCTAGACTTATAATTAGTACTTTTTGGCCACAACACCCCACCTCCGTATGAGCTGTACTTTTGATCCAATATTATTAAAACTTTTTTTTTGTTCGGCTGGCTACACCTGTACTTGCCTAGGTAGATATATGGATCAATGTGCCTATGGTCATGGGTTTGACCATAACAGTGAATTTTCTTTTCTTTCAAATAAAAATTCAACTAAAATTACGAAAGATGGTCTTTGCTACACAACTGGATGTATCTAAGGATAGAAGGTGATGACAGTCTTTCAGGAGGGCTGACAGCGGCTGTTTAGCGATAAATGAAAGTTTTTTTTTTTTTTTTTTTTTGTTTGTTTTACTTTTCATTGTGTAGTAAAATCCAATACTGGGTACAGCATACTTTTCATTGGTATGTAAGCTGTAACATGGACATCAGCAGATCGTTGGATCAAATATCAGACGTAAGGAGTTAGATAAACTAACCCAACTTTATAATGAGTGTTCTCGTATTAGGTCAAAACTCGACCTAATTTTGGTTAGTTTTTTTCCCAATTTTGCAGCATTTTTTTCTCTAAACTTCCGTACCGTACCCTTTAATATCATACCATCAAAACTCAAGTTCATAAAAAACTTGTGACCGTTACTTCCATCGTGAGACCTCTTCAATGTCACGTGTACGAACGAATTTATGGGTGCCTCTTTCTCTCTACTCGTCGCCCCCCGTTTCTTAGCTGGACGGATGGAAGACGTGTTGATCATTGGCCCGTTGGCCGCTGGCGCTCTGTTTTCAACAAAGAAATTGGACTGGCGATGATGAATCGTTGCTGCTGCCGCCGCGAATCACCGAATCGGAAGCTGCCACTCGGGCGCACGCGACGGATGAACGAAGGGACGCCGACTTGGACTTGGCATCCCGCCGACCAAGCCAGTCTTTCGACGCTTGGCTGACGTTGAGTGACATTTGGCCTTTGCAGCACTCTTGCCATTTCACCTACATTTCGCCATTACTTTGGTATGGGCTGTTCTCTCTTTTTGTTTTTTTTTTGTTTTGTTGTCTCGTTGGTGTGTTATGTTCCTTTTTGTCTTTTTGGCAGCCTAGTAAGAGGAACCAAATGCAGCGCTGCTGCGCTCTGGCCAAAAAAAGGGGGAGGAGGTAAATACGTATCACAGTTGGGTTTGCAACAACTGTAATAAAACTGTTTAGACAAGGACATAACGTATTGCATTGATGACCTACTTTTGTTATTATTATTTTTTTTCCTGGAAATATTGATGAACGTTAATGTGCTTCACAGCTGCACATTCCCCTCTTTCCAAGTATGGGCCAAAGAGATGACCATGATCCTGATCATATTGTAGTTGAACAGTCTTCATAGCGAACCTTGCTGGAGATAATAATAGTAATAATAATAATAATAATTTTAACCACTAGTAAGCGATAAGGAATTGGAAGGGGCGCAAGTCCATTAACACCAATCCTGGTCAAGTTAAGGGTTTAGGAGCTGAGAAGCCTGAACAAGTGGAATGGGATTGCATCTTCTGTGTGGAGACGTGTTCAGGTCTTTTTAGAAACCGGCTAAGTGATGCTGAATTCAAGCGTCGTCGGAAGATGGCGGCATTCTTACTCGAAATGGCTTCCTCAGAAAGGGAAATTCCATGCTGGGATCACCCGTACACCGCAAGGAAGCTTCGCCTACACTCAGTTCTAGCGAACGGAAGCGACAGTTTCATGGAATGTCCGCGGGTAGAGAGTAGGTTACAACGATCAAATAGGGGAAAGTTCAACTTTTTCGAAACCGCGTAGGATTCGAAAAGTAAGGATCAAATATGATTTCAATCTACGCAATTCAAGGGAGACAAGACCTAGTTTAGTCAGACGTTTGCAGCAGACGTTTGTAGATTTTAGAAGCAGAAAGGTGTATTGTCAGGGAAGAGCCAAACCAGGGAAGTCAAATTGGGAAACCTCCGTTGATGGTATAGGCCGAGGGAATACCAAGAATTGGCCCCAAATATTTTTTACTGTAACAGCCCTATATATGCTACAAATCAGTGAAAAAGTGTGAAGCACACGCACTTGCAGCTAAGACACAAACTTATATTTTGACACCTTTGTTTTTACGGTGCCTTAACAGAGTGGCTAGGTAAAATGTTAAAAAAACAACTTGCATTGGCATGGTCGGTCAATAGGCCTAAACGTTCGCTCGCCTACATTGGTGCAGTCAGCAGCTGCTTTGAATGTATTTAAGCATTTTACCCTTTAAATTTTAGACTGACTGCACCAATGTAGGCGAGCGAACGTTTAGGCCTATTGACCGACCATGCCAATGAATGTCTTTTTTTTTAAACGTTTACCTCTCTGATGAATGCGCCGCAAAAACAAAGGTGTCAAAATATAAGTTTGTGTTTTAGCTGCAAGTGCGTACGGATTCACATTTTTGGAATCAATTTTACGTACCTAATCAGTGAAAAAATTTTATTTTTAAAACAGTATTGTAATTATTTTAAACTTAGATACAATGCAGCATCATAAGCCTGTTCCTAGAACAAATAATACTTTACCATGAGACTGTTTATTTAGGAAGGTTGAAAAGTTCTCAAATTGCGCGGAAAATTACCTAGTGTTATTAGTACATGCCAGCCCCATTGATGAAACTACTTCACGTTTTCTCTTGATGCCCCTTCCCTGACCCTGACATAAATCACAGTTCCGATAAGCACTTTCCAGGTTAGCATGCAAACTTTCACGTCAAAACCTGAAATTGTAGGGAAACGTTTTAATAAGATTTTTAATTTTTTAAAGCTTTAATTAAACATTTTAAAATAAAGAAATGCGGAGAACTGAAAAAATTGGGGAGTTAAAAAAGAAAAGTACAGAGGTGGCTAATGACAAGTTAAAATATCGAATGTTGCATTAAAGGGAAAGAAAAAAAAGGAGAATAGTAAAGAAAAAAATTTTGGGTGATGATGTTTTATTTATATATTTTTTCCTCTCTATTCCTCCCGTGTATAGTCAATGTAGCCTATTATATTAGTTGTATATATACCCAAGGAATTTCAGTTTTTTTACCATTTCTGTTACCTTCATATTAGTTTTGTGAGATTATCTTTGTTTTGTTAGATACGCTGGATATATTGTTTTTAACCTGATTTATCAAAACGCACTACATACGAGCCAACGTAGTGGTTTTCACTAATGAAAGAAAAAAGTGGCACACTCTGACCCTATTTTAAGTGTATTCGTTTAAATCCGATTCGATGGGAATCGATCAGGCCTACCATGTTTAAGCTGCTTACGAGAGTTCGTAATTGGACCAAAACTACGGTTCATAAACCTTAATTCTCCTCGTTGCAGTCTATCATCAAGTTGACATTTTTCTCGAACAAAACCGTCCTTTCAAGATCAAAGTCGAAGCTCGATAACCGCTTTAATGATGAAAGGTATAAGCTTGCAGTAGAGGGATAGACGATTCGTTCAGGCACATCACCTTTTAATTCTCACACAAATTAAATTGGGTCTGGTAACGCCCAGCTTCCTTATTCTCCACTCAGGTAAGAACTAATTTTAGTAAAACTTATAGCAATTCAGAATCACACTACCATAAAAGAATCATTTAATCTTTCGCCTTTCATTGGATTTTGTTATGTCTGTAAAGGATTTGACCGGTGTTTATCTAAACCCTGATTTCATTCTGCGGGAGATATTCCTTGTCTTGTATCCTGTTGATATACTTTTATCGGTTATGTCCCGTTTCGCCATATCCCGTTTCGCCAAAAAGAAAGCAGATTAACAGCTTTTGTTTCAGAGGCCAATCCCGTTTCGCCAAACACCGTTCACGAAATTTTAGGTACACGAAACATTTAAAACATTAATACACGAACATTGATAACTAGATAATGGTCAAACACCCGTTTTGCAGAATC
>JAHWFP010136990.1:0-16308 GCA_023313725.1 Lithobius niger | reverse complement strand
ATCAAGTGACTCAAATCACCCTCCCCCATGGCTAATGATCCCCCTTTCCTAGTGATAACTTCTATTATATTCTATTATGTGTATGGTGGAGGAAATAAATAAGGCTCAAGGTGGTCTCGAAGCTGTTCCTTCCAGAAGCATGCTGTCCTGAAAAGCTTTCCCGCTATGCTTTTACGACAATACCACAGTAAACGAACGTAGCTTCACTACAAGACATTGGTGGCTAGGTTACACCAAACCCAGCCACGACCATAGTGTAATATTTGGCACTGGGCTTCACTGCACTACACTGTTGACCATGTGGAAGCCAGCCACAACTACAGTGCATAGTAGACGGCACTGGGCTTCACTGCAATACACTGTAGGGCTTGAGGATTGTGGAAGTCAGCCACAGCCATAGTATTATGTGGCAAAGGAGTGGTTTCACTGCACTCATCGGGTAGTAACTCTTACTGTCACAATGTAACCGCTCAAAGGAGATGTTGTCAAGCGCTGTCACTTTGCTGCGTAGGTCATAATTATGAATGATGTGGCACGTCCACTTATAGGAGTAGAAAGAACATCGTTTGAACAACAACGAGTCGCCTATTGTTGCAGATACGCTCGTCCACTGGAGTAGCCGTGCTGATAACATGATCATATAAAGCGTTTACTGCCTGCTTTTACTCAAAGTTTGTGCTTCGCGAGCCCACGTGATACCATATTTCTGATGACGTCACATACATGCTGCGTTACATTCGCGTGCTGTGTGTTGATTTAGGTACCAACTAGCACCTCCTGTAACTGAGTGAGGTGGTTACTTCAAGCTGCAAAGGACAGGTGGACTTGCGGATAGCACGACCGCTTTTTGTCTGAAGGTCCAGGTTCAATCGTGGCCTCGGCTGCCCCCTGGCATTTTCAGGAGGAGAAGAGCCCTGTGCCTCGTGCTCATGTCGATTGTGGCGTGTTTTGATCTTAGGTTTTCCGCTTGGACTTCTTCAGCTAAATTGTGCTTGGAAGCTAGATGTGCTTGGAAGGGTTCGCGGCTGCCGTGGGTGACGGCGGGCGGCCTGCGCTCTGATGTAAAAGGGGAGCCAAGTACACTCACTCGCAATACACTGCTCATTAGGTTTGGATTGTATTTGTGTTAACTGGAGTCCGAACAAACTTGACTATCGACCCCCAGGTACTCACGCACACGCCATGTTGTCATGCTGACTAGGCACCTTAGGATCAAACGAGAAAATAAAATACGAAAGAGAGGACAGAAACACAATTGGGCTAGAGTACGTGAGCTGCATCGTTAAGAGTCCCTGCCTTCAGCTACATGAAATCCCTTACGCGAAACTTCTCCACTACCCTAATCAGCAGAACACAGAAGACTGAAGCACACTTCAGACATTTGACCAGATACATGATAATGTTATTACAGCTACGTGGAATGAATGTGCCTGCAGCATTATGGGCGATGCAGCAACGGCATACTAGTTCACACAAAAATCATATGTATGCGTCTTTTGCGTCTTATGTAAGCCCAGGTTGCAAAAGACGTACCTTTCCAACGTTGCGGCTATGGGAACTATTCTGGCCAATTCTAGTCAATCTTTTGACCCCCTACGATGATTGGAGGTTTCCCGGTTCAAACCCCCGGGTTGGCTTCGCCCTTTACCAGATATTTCTTCGTCACAAAAATTCTGGCAATGTTCAAAATACAGCCGGTTCAGACACACAAGCATTAAATTGCTTCGGCTGACGTAAGGTTCAAAGAAATTAATTTAAATAAATAAATAAATAAATAAATAAATAAATAAATAAATAAATAAATATGCACACATATGCATGCATATTTATGCTAGTTCGCCTGCACGCAATGATTTGCAGAAAAAATTGTTCTTAGCTTCACAATCTCTACCATACAGTTGGCACAACCAGCAACCGACGTAACTGACAATACAGTGAAGTGCGTGCTTCCCTTAAAGGGTTAAGCTATGTTTTTCTTGGCCCAGCGTAACCCTTTGCAGGACTGGGTGGTTTAAAAACAACATCTACACGACGGAGCCAAAAACTATGTCCCATGGAACCTAGCCCTTTTTCGGAAAAGTTGCAAAATGTTCTAAGGACTTCAGAGCAACGGTAAACTAAGACGAGACAGGTAAGTTTCACAGTGTTGAAAATCGCAAGTTTGTAGGCATCGAGGGAGGTGAGCGACGTACGGAAAAAACTTAGAACGTTTTACAGCTCGGCGGAGACACCCGAAAATTTAGAAGAGTCGAGTAATAAATGTCAAGCAAGAGTAAAGTGTTGTCGGCAAGCTTCTTTGCACGAGTTATTTTTTTCTAGTGTTGTTGTCCGCTGTTCCATTTTGGATGTGAAGGAGACCAGTTTTGGGATTACCTAACAAATCAATTCAATTTAAATTGTCTTACTATTTGACCAAAACAGTCGGCCATGGCGCCAGAAGGAGAGAGGGACAATAGCTAGGTAAATCTCATAGGTTTTACATGCCACAATCGACATGAGCACGAGACATCACAGGGCCCTTCTCTTTCTCGAAAATGCCAAGGGTAGCTGAGGGCGGAATCGAACCCGGGACCTCTGGCACACAAAACGGTCATGCTAACCATCAGGCCATCTTGCCCCATGATAGTTACAGGAGCCGCATAAAGGAGGGACCGTAGGGCTCGACGAAGTGTCTATGATAATATTGCCGCGTGTTCCATCTTTCGTTTTGGGTCGCGAACACATGCAGTTGGGGGGGGGGGGGGCGTTTACGCAACGGCTCGTCTTTGCATTCTCGCAGCCGAAATTTAATCGCGATTGCACGGTGTCGTCGTTGCCATGGTAACAAAGTTTCCTGGATTAGCTAAATCCGACATCGTTTGAGCAAATGCTTGTAGTCTTATAAATCGTGACAGTAAGATAAAGAATTCCTCCTGACGAAACAATTTTCCCAATCGCTTCTAAACCCAATTATTGACTCGTTTCGTATTGCGAGCCGGCAGAGCTAAATCCGCCGCCATGTTGAAATTTCAGATAATTTCTAGCTTCTAGCAGCGAGAATTCAAAGGCGAGTCGTTGCGTAAACGCGCCCTTAATTATGAAACGACTGAGATCGTAACTATTTTCTGGGATAACCCACATTAAAAATTAGCTGATTAGGTTCAGTCAATAGGTGCAAAAACATATCCCTCGTGCTACGATTGCTCCAGGCATGAGGCAGCTGCTTCACGCGCAACAGGGGTTGAACGACCTTGAAGCCTGGAAGGAAGAGCTTCTTCAAGCCAAGGCTGACTGGGGTAGAAATCCTGTCTCTCGCCTCTGGTACTTGATGCCTTTTAACATTGCTTTGGTAAAATAGGATTTTGGCAATGTCGAATCAGCTGATCTGGAGCCGTGAAACGAAACCCACAGCTTCTTCCACAGACGACCTTGTGGCATTGATGGATTATGAAGCGATAGTTACAGTACGGACACTCTCACGCCGTACTGGCATCTATGCCAATATATATATACGCAACTGATTTACTGATTTTGTATTATGTCACCACTGTGACATCTTCTTTAAATTGTGAAATGTACTGCAATTTTCGTCTATTTCGTCACTGCGATCGTTGTATTGTCATAGCTGCGTTTATTCCCCCTTAAGGAAAATTGGAAAAAAGCCAACAGCGAAAATCATACACTAGAAATAACGTAGTTCAGTAAGCCACCTTTATGCACTTACGTTTCATCGGAGTGGCATGACCCGGATTCGAACCGGCTACCCAGTTCGCCCCCAGATCACTTGCATAGCATCTTAATCGCTATGGCCACATCCTCCACTGTCACTATGCAAGTGATCTGGGGGCGAATTGGGTAGCCGGTTCGAATCCGGGTCATGCCACTCCGACGAAACGTAAGTGCATAAAGGTGGCTTACTGAACTACGTTATTTCTAGCGTATGATTTTCGCTGTTGACTTATTTCCAATTTTCCTTCATATTATTTCCAGCGATTTACGTCTATTTATTTATTCCCCCTTCTCACCCGACTGAAAATCAACGTTGCATTTATTCGCCGCAACAACATTCCAAAAGTAAAACGGTCGAGTCGAAATTTACACAATTTTAAGATAAAAGTCTCTTTACATTGCACACCTTTGAGGTTTTTGGGTCAACAAACACATTATACTGGATATTTCACAATGTCGTTTCCTTCCGTTTTTTTTTCTGTTTTTTCTTCTTCTCTTTTTGGAAGTTCTGAAACAAACTTTTTACCGACCTGGCTCCTAAATTTCCCAGTCATATTAAAGTTAATTTATACTTTCCTTAACTTTATCATTTATTTAGTTGCTTATCAGAACATAAACATCTGCTCTCTGTGTACATCCAATTTTCTCAAGAGCCCATATTTTATCTTTTGCATGATAACCATACATAATATTTTCGTTCCTCCGTATTGTTGTTTCTGGCATATATTCTCTAACAGCGCTCTGTTTTGGCGTCCTTTCAGATATGACATCGGTTTGGCGTAGTGCCAGAAACTGCTGGAAGAGGGCGCCACCCGTTTGCCTCAATCTATCAAGCTTGGCGTATTCCAATATTTTATTTGTTGATGAAGTTAGTTGGCTATTGGAGCGCATGCAAAAAAAAAATACTGATTCTGCTACCAACTTAGTATTTTCTTTTTTTTTTCAAATCAAGTTCTTGTACATGTGATTGTTCTACTACCTACATTTATGGCAGGGGGTGCGAGAATGTTTACTATAGACCTGAATAGGCTCCATAGCTCCTGAAGGAGCCTGTAGTCGTAAACCTCGGTGCCTGGTTTAGTCCTGGCCTTCCCCTCCCGACCTCTCCAAACTCCGTCCATTCGAGAACGGAAAGGTCGTGGAAATGCACTCGTGCTTATGTTAGTTGTAGCGTTTGTAAGATTCCCTAGAAGAATCGTCCCTCTCTGTCCCAAGATAATGTCAGTAGTTAAACAAGGGGCTGTAGCGACTACCTAGTCAAATTGGTCTTCTGTACACTTCCGCCACTTTCACCACTTTTTCAGTGAAAATGTTAAGGCGCTCACCTCTAGCAAGCACTATAACAGTGATCTGTATTATATAATTTAAAAGTAGTAAACAGCACCGGTTAAAAATGTGTAAGCTCTTAGGCCTTTTAGGCGTAATTGCCAGCTTTTTAGGTCTAATTTTTATCTGCAGTTTTAATTTCGTAAGTAGCAGCTAACGTACAATTGGGTTCGAGAACAGGCTATTCATTTATGCAACACGGTGTCGAGACTTTTTTCAATGAAGCTAATGTGTGTTGTTAACGAAATCCTTTTGGTTTTTTTGCGGTTGCGTGTCTTCCTGCAGTGGTTAAATGCCATGATCATATGTTGTTATTTCATTGAATTACGTCGAGAAAGCCTACAGCTATAGCTTGTTGCACATTATGTTTTCAGAAAACTGACTGGATGACGACTCGTTTCCTTGCACTAAGAGTGCAAAAACACGTGGATATCACACTTGTAGACTCAACAAAGTTACTGTTAGAGTTTACGAATGGATGTTTGTGGATTTTTTGCACTTGTAGTGGAAGAAAAAGTGGTGTCATACAGTCAGTTTTCTGAAAACATAATGTGGAACAAAGTATATAAGGAAGAAACGATGTTTTGATCTGCCGTGTTTTTTAAAGTCCACTTGACTACCACTGATAAAGGCGATGGATGGACAAAGTCGTTGCTATTGTCTTTCTGGCTGTTTCGGCTGCACAGAAGACTAAAATTTCTTTATTTCGAATATTCTTTTCATGACGCGCGGTGCCAAGCCAAGGAGCTTTCAACATCCTGTCCTGTTGTCTGTATGTATCCACGATAACTTTTGAACCCATTCTGTGATTTATTTGGAATTTTCCACATGCATTCTATCCTCTATTTGTTGATTTAAAGCAACATCCGGCCTACCTTATAACAGCCACGCACTGTAATGTGTCCGTGCGCTGCCGTCGCGAGATTCGGCGTAGTAATACTACAACGTCACTTCCGCCCTCGTCTTCTCGTGAAACAAGATGACGTCTGGCTTAGCAGACGAATTGCGGGTCCCGTGACAGCATTGACGCAAAAACTGTGTCGTCACAACCGGAAACAATGAAACGTCATGGTTATTGTAGGCGCGCAAAGGATCATATACGTGCCGAACGCAGTAAATAAAGTCACCAATATTCAACAGAAAATTTTCTGCACGCCCCATTTAAAACGGATTTTTAGCTAGGGATTGACTACCGGTAAGTAATAAAACTTTGGGGCCGTACTTGATGGGGAAGATCGACAAAAATGGCGCTGGGAGGAATGTCCTTTTAAGTTCGTAAATCAGTGAAATAGGGTATGGGGATTCGGGGATTATGACTCTCACATGTCAAAATCAAGCGGACATCCCTAATCCGAGGATAATCCTGGTGATTTCTGATAATTTATTTCAGGGAAATTTTGGGAAATTATCAGAAATTAATGTAAAGTTAAATGAATTCACACATAAAACACTGAAGACAAATAATTGGTTTAGAAGGGAATCTGCACGATCTTGTATCCAGTTACCGATGTGATCGGCTTATTTCAAACTCCTAGGCTACGCATTGCCACCAGTGCCGGAATAGCCAGGAAACGACGCCCATGCCATCTGGGGGTAATGACTGAGGCGCCTTGTGTTTCATCATACACTTCCGTCTAAATAAGTGACGGCACCTCCAACCATAGCTAGGCGTCTGGGGAAGATGGGTAAGCTATTCAACATGTTCAGAGTCGAGTCCCAGGATCGAAGCGTTTGTTTCTCTCGGTGATCAATGTTCTGTTTGTCATTTACATTTTTAGTCCATTCTTTCGAACACGTTTAAATTTCAAACGTTTAAATTTTTTTGGTTGACTGTTATACTTTGAATGAACTTTATCTTTCGGTGGATTGGAGGAAAGGCGTTCACGAAAATGGGTTGAAACACAAGCAAAGGGGAGGCAGGGCGGGAAGTAGGAGGAGACAGAGGAGGAGGGATTTGTCCCTGGATAGGGAACTCAATTTACTTTGGGTTAAGGGGGGGGGGGGGGGAGAAAGTACCCACAGGACGTCAAAGGTGTGACACCCTAAGGGCGTCTGTACTATTGTAATCCGTCTGTCTGCCACTATTCAGTCAGTAAACAAATCCGGAATCAAAGTGACTAAAAGTGCACATTATCTAGACACACGCTAGTGTGTCGGGCCTAGTTAGACAACAATTATCACAAAAAACATTACATCAGTTCAATTGTCGAGGTTGTAAACCATTGTAGCGCGGTGCCACAGCGTCAGTGTCTTATATCTTGAAGCATAGTTGGGCACATTTCAGGTACTTGGGGGAAAATAATAATGCGGTACAAAAGCTTAAATTGTGTTGAAATAGAGAGCAATGACCCACCTGACAAAAATTAACTCGTGTAGGAATGCCAGCTATGCTGCTTTCAATGCAAAATCTGACCCGCAATAACGTTGTAAATGTGTTAGCTAGCTACTAGCTAGCAGCTAATTCGCTCATCCCCATGTTAAAATTCCATAGGGTGATTATTCATCGATACCGAAATAACGGGGATGCTTCCAGCTAAATTGGACGAATGGGTGCAGTACAGTACGAACTGCATATCTTATATGGTTTGGAACCTGGGGGCGTAACAGGGATGACGTGGGAGGGCGCGTAAGTACGAAAATATTGTTATTACCATTGTTAGTATTGTCGGCATCGTCTCTCATTGGACGGCCAAAGTTCAGACAATGAGAACGTGGATACTGACGTACGTGCCTAGACACACACTAGTGCATCACGATAAATCTAAACAACGTTGCAAAGAAATTGTATTCACGTCCAATTCACGAAAAATAAACCAACTGTAAAAACAAAGCAAAATAAACAAAACCAAAAACTGATAAAGAGGCCACTAAGTTGAGAGTGGTTCGGCCCTTCAAAGGAGTGATATCATTGCACCAAAACTAACTAAACATTGCAATACAAATTACAACAAAATTAAACCCAAACCAAAAACCCAAAGAGGTAACTAAGTTGAGAATGGTTCGGCCTATAGGCAAAAGGTAGCAGCAAATTGGTGAAAACCAATTTCTTGTTGACGTAGCACTTTATAGTACACATCTGCACAGTAGTGGAGTTGAGCCAACACACAATTAAAAAAAAAAGGAGTGATATCATATCAAAAACCAAAACTGGTAAAAGGGGCCTCCAAGTTCCGAATGGTTCGGCCTTTCAAAGGAGTAATATCAACACACCAAAACATTCGCCAACTTAATCGCACCGAATAATACTTCGGACGTTAAATGAAAACTTGAACATTGCTACCGAAAGTAGCAATGTTCTAGTTTTCATTTAACCTTCGAACTATTAAGCGGTGCTACTTTCGGTAGCAATATTCAATTTTTCATTTAACGTCCAAAGTATTATTCGGTGCGATTAAGTTGGCGAATGTTTTGGTGTGTTGATATCACTCCTTTGAAGGGCCGAACCATTCGGAACTTGGCGGCCCCTTTTACCAGTTTTGGGTTTTGATATGTAACAATTTCACTCGACGTTTCGAGTCACCTCAGACTCAGCAGCAATGAAAATAAACATATTTACTAAAGAGTAAAAGTCATTAAAAGGCGGAATTTCAGAAACCCCTGTTCACCGGAACAAAATAGGTTAGGGTAGACGAGAAATTGGATAGCACCGAAATAGTAAAGTAAATAAAAAAAATTTAAAGTGGTGATCGAGCAGTGGTGATCCAGGTCCCTACTTCACCAGTTTTAAATTTTTTAAATATTTACATTTTTTTTATTTTCTACTTTTTTTGTGTTCGGTTCTGTCCGATGTATCGTTTGCCCTGGCCTGTTTTGTTCTGGTGAACATGGGTTTCTGAAATTTTTATGCCTTTTAATGACTTTAGCTCCTTAGTGAATATGTTTGTTATCATGTATCCTTCGTACAAAACAGACAAAGTTTTTTCAATGCTTTTTTCAAGGCTTTCAAAGACTAGCTTACAACCAGTTTCAAGGCTCTTTATAATAACTAGCTGTCCCCCCGGCCTAACATACCGACCCGCATACCTGAGCGAAATACTGTAGTGGGCAGTATGGAATGAAAAGGATGCCGACTGCCCCCTGCTTCCTCCTCCGAACTCCCCTGCGGCCTACCTAGTTGTATGGTCTGATTTTCTGCCATCCCCCCCCCCCCCCCCCCGTAACCCCATGGATGGACTTTGCATCCACTGACACCTGGCCCAACAGTAAAATTACACAAATAAAAAAGAAACATACACTGTGCTTAAGTAAATAAAATGCAGCATTTACAGTAAAGATAAAATAAAGCTAGGAAAAATTGACGGGTCAAAAGGAACCCCAGTCGTGGGGTTATCTTCTTACATTATAAACCAAAGTCTCATAGCAGAAATGAGAACAACGACGACCCCCGAAAGGGGAACAATAAAAACGTGCGAGTGTGTCAATTCTTTAGCTTTACGTTGAAACTGGTACGTTGTTGCCTTGAAAAGAAATTGAAATTGACACATTGTTGCCTCGACTAACAATTTGCTGTGCGCGCTCATCGTAGAGGCATGTCTTAAATGACGTCATGTACGAAGGAGAGTTATTTTTCTTCACAAGGTACGGATTGCTCAAGCCAAAACGATAGACTGGTAGTGGGGAGGCCCCGGAGCCGGGAATACCCGTTTGTGGGGCAGTGCTTATGTTAGCTCCGCAAAGAAAAATTGACTTCTCCAGTGAACGATCAGGAAGCACCGTGCAAACACTGGGAAACAACAATGGGCCAAACAAATCCCCGGGCAAAGCCGGGTACGACTGCTAGTACATACCATAAAATGAAAGCATTTATCATAAAAAGAGACATGGATATGCCATAACCAGGTGTAACAAAACTGTGTCCTTTGTAAAAAAAAAAAAAAAAAAATGCATATAGCCTAAAGTAAAACAAAAAGTATGTACAATAAAAAAGGTAAATTACAGTTAAAATCAATAACGTTTCAAATACCTTGATAGGTCAACCAATTTTAAATTCTTCTTGAAAACAGACACAGAACAGGCATTAACCAAATGAGATGGCAGAGAGTTCCATGCTGTAACTATTCGCTGCCCGAAGAAAAACTTCCGACAGTCCAATTTAGCTTTTCCAACAATTAACTTAAAATTATGACCTCTCGTTACACTATTGTTACGAAGATGGAACATCTCAGAGTAATTAAAATCCATGGTGCAGTGCAAAATTTGGTGCGTTATGACCAGTTCGGCCCTCAAGCGTCTTTATTCTATGAAACTAAACCAACCTTTGCTAGTCTTTCTTTGTAAGTCAGATTTTGCATTCCAATCAAGCTTTTCGTAAAGCGTCTCTGTACTTTCTCTATTAAATCGCTGTCACCCAATAAGTGGGGGGACCAAACAGGACTCGCATATTCCAAAATTGGCGAACATAAGCCTTATAAGCAGTCTTTGCACAGTAGATTGTCAAAATTACCTTTTAAATTCCATTATTTTCCAAATGTCACCAATGGACAAGGAGGAAAGCAGCAGGCAATACAGCAAGCCACTAACAGTCAGTGGAACAGTACTTGCTCATCTGCCCCTTCTGGCAAAAATTGCTTGCGCTGAAAGGCACCTTTCTCTTTTTTTTTCCAAACAAAAGTATACTCTTAAAATTCAAAGCTGTTTCAAGACTATGGTAACAAAAACTGTAATTTTCAAGTTTTTCAAGCCTTGAATTTTCGGTTTTCAAATTTCAGGATTTTCAAGGAGTTCACGGCCGTGTACGAACCCTGTAATGTGAGTCTGAGGTGACTCGAAACATCGAGTGAAATTGTTATGTCATGCACTTTATTACCTTTTATTTCTTATTTATTGTGCAAGTGCTTTTTAGTATTCTGTACAGCCGTACCGGCTTAGAAAACTATTGCAACGACTTTGTCCGTCCGTCCGTCCGTCGCTTTTTTTCAACTTCGGAACGGTACCAGATATTGACGACCATGTTTACAACGTTAGATTCATTGTGAGAATTTAGTTAAATAACATAGCAAATTAAAACATCGTTTCTTCCTTATAGCTAATAGAATTCTTCGACGTAACTAAATTAAATAATAACATTTGATCGTCGAATTAAAATCCTAAAGTAACACTTAATAAAAACAAATGGATTTTAGCTTCGTTTAAAATAGTCTCGTCGCATTGTTGCATGAATGAATAGGCTTACATTCGAACCAAATTCTCCATTAGGCCTATCTGCTACTTACGAAATTAAAACTGCATTTTTTAAATTAAGCCTAAAAATGAAAATTAGGCCTAAAATCATGTTACCATGACAACGTCAAGTTGCTACGCGTCGCTGTTGGCTCCATCAACAGCTGCGTCTCTCGCGTCACTTCCCTAATACCACTGATCTATCGCTACGTTGCGCGTTACGTTGTAACACTGTAACTGTGTGTCTGTAGGCACACCGTGTTGCAAAAATGAATAGGCTTACTATACAATCCATATCGCTGTTATATGCTACTTACGAAATTAAAACTGCTGGTTAAAATTAGGCCTAAAAGCTGACAATTACGCCTAAAATGTAAAATAGGCCTAAAAGCCAACATATTTTTAACCGTCACTTGTGATGGCTACTGCTTTTAGATTAGTATAATAGAGATAGCTGTTGTAGTGCATGATAGAAGTGTGCGCCTCAAAATTGGAAGTGGAGGAACTGTACAGAAAACTGGTGCGACTCGGCAGTCGCTGTAGCCGCTTGTTAATTGATCGGACTGTTCAGTGAGCACGATCACCAACAGCTGAACTAATTCAAGGAATCAAAATTATTTATACCTCTTCGGCTTTGCCAGTGCCAGGAGAGTTCGACTGAGTGTAAATGAGCATCACTATTATCCATTTTGTTCTGGGATTTGATAACCAAATCTCTTCGTGTGGTTTTTACCGCAAGCTAAATGCTAATAAGATGAGATGTAATAAAAACAAACCGCAAGATAATTCTCTGAGAAGAGACACGCCTTAGATTCCTAGCTCGAGGGTTATTTCCCTGGTAATATTAGTCCTGAGCAATTTTAGAGAGTTTGCGCTAATCCAGTACAACAGACTGACGGCTAATTCCACGAGCTCAAGTTGGCTTAATAGTAAGTAAATTAAATGCTACGATCAGTGCTGGGCTGGATTATACTCGCTTCGTCTCTAATCTCCACAGCTTAGCACACTTGAGGCGAGAAAATGCTGATGCAAAATCGTAACTTCAACTAGCTCTGAAATTGTTATTTAGCGCTGTTGTAATCTATCGCCCAAGGGTGATAAAATGTTTGATGGAACATATGTGTATACGTAAAGCTTAACATTTTAAGAGGAGTCCCTCCCGCATCATCCCCCACCCATGTTGTTTATACAACCGAAAGACTTCGTAGTTGTAAAATGCTTAGTGGGGTGGTCCTCTCCAGTGTTAGTTTGAATACAGTATACTACAAAATTGGGGCGAGGGATAATCGTCTAACTGGAAAATCGCATAATTGGAAGAACGTATAACGGAAAACAGTATAACGGAATATCATCTAACAGGAAATTCGTATAACGGAAAAGCGTCTAACTGGAAATTCGTATAATGGAAAATCGTCTAGTATCCCTGCCTCGCTCGCGCTCCCGCGCTCGCACGGCTATACATATAACATCAGAATCCGCAGTTAGACGTTAATCCAGTTAGACGTTTATCCATTATACAATTATCTATTATACGATATTCCATTTAGATGCTTTTCCAGATTCTTTATGTAGGTAGAATTTAGACAATTATTATCCCATTAGACGATTTTTCAGTTAGACGTTCGTCCGACGCCCCATAAAATTAACAAGACTTATTAAAAATAAAATATAACTTAGCTTACAATCAATCGTATAATACCACTGAAAATATCAGCATCGTAACCGTGGTCATCATGTCAAAGTTCACATGAGATGAACTTTGAAATGAGCTCTGACTAGTTTTTTTCTGGTCGGTGACGGAAAAAAGGGCCCTTCAGGCAGGACCGGCCAGGGTAGTGTCAGAGATTATCATCCTGCTTTAGTTTCTATGGGATTTATTTTGGCCCAATCGGCCCCTACCGATAACGGAACTTTTTGGTGTGTTGACATCGCTCATTTGAGCGGCCGAACCATTTTGAAATTGGCGGTCCTATTTACCATCTTTAGTTTTTGATATGATTTCTAATACAAGTAAAAGACCGAATAAAAGTAAAGCTTGATAAAGGGTCGCATACTGACTCGAAACGTTGCGAAATTGTACATACATGTTGCACCTTTTAGGCTTTTTATTCATTAATTCCCTCTATCTCGGTGTCGCGATCGGTGAATAATCACCCTATGGGATTTAACACGGAGATGAGCAGACTAGAAGAATTAGCTAGCTAGCTAATAACACATTTGTAACGTTATTGAGGGTCATATTTTCATTGAAAACCGCTTAGAGCCCACATTCCTACCTGAGTTCATTTTTTCAGGTGGGTCACGGCTCTTGATGTTAACACAATCTAAGCTTTTTGTACCGTATTATTATTTTTGCCCAAGTACCTGAAATGTGCCCAACTCTGCTTCAGGATATTAGACATTCACGCGATGGCGTCGCGCTACAATGGTTTACGTCGTCGACAACAGAATTTATGTGATGTTTGTTGCCTAACTTGGCGCGCCCCACTAGCGTGTGTTTCGATCATTCAGGAACCATAAACGAAAGTATTCAACGTGGGAGGGTAATGATGCTTCCCTCTTATAGTCCGGTCTAAAACCCTCTTACAGGCTGCCACTTCGATTTTCGTTTCGAGCTCTGAGAGATATTTTATTCATCAGCAGCCGTCTCGTGAAGACTGCCTCTTCCAGACGGACGACGAATCGACCAATATTGGATTACTCGGCCATCAAACAGCTGAATGGTGACATGTGACAAGAACCAGTTGACGCCTCCGATTCGCACGAGGATCTGAAGAGTCGGGTGACATTTGGCGAACGAACGACGATTTCTTCGGCGCTTGAGTGGAGAAGAAATCTTCGGTGAGACAACGAAAGCTATTGAAGGCGTTCTTCCCCCCCACCCCCTCCCTCTTCACCTCAGTGATGTCCACAGGACGTGTGGAGAGGTGTTCGGAAGAGGGAATTGGGGGTGAACTTATAAATTGGGAATGAACAACTCCCCAACTTAAGGCACTTTTACACTTGTAGTGGCCGCAAAATGTCCGACAAGTACACCTTCACCGTCCTTTCTACCACAAGAAACATTTGACCAGCCTATCTCTCAGCCAGTTGAGGAGAGACCGGATGGCGCTGTTCCCATTACACTTAATTCGGCACCTTGACCAATCTTGCGCATGCACGAATGCCGGAGTAAATATCGATCGACAAACGCTAAAAAAACATTTTTTGCCATATTATAGTCCGCTGTTTTGTCAGCAAGGATCCTTTTGCTTGAGGTTGCGTTACCATAGCAAAAGGACCTGCACTAAGTGAGGGAGGTGATCAATCCTGTTTCCACTATACTCACCCCAGTTAAGTAAACCTCGTTTCTACTACAAGAAATTCTTACCCTGCCTTCCCTGACCCACGGAAGGCATTGCCTGAGGGTGTTGTGGGAACGAGCCAAGTAAGCCAGGGGGGGGGGGGGACAGAAAATTTTGCCTCACTCTGGTCAAATTACCCCGTTGAATTTAGTGGAAACGGGATTGGTGACCTTCCTCACTCGTTGCATCAGGTAACACAAATCTTCCTGGCAAATCTTTCTAGAGTTTCGGCATGGAAAGTTGTCCTTACCCTCTGTATATTGATATTTACGTATCTGCGTATGTGCAAGACTATACTTTGTTCCACATTATGTTTGCAGGAAACTGACTGTATGACGCCACGTTTCCTTCCGCTGCGAGTGCAAAACACACGTTAAATATTCCACTCGTAGACTCGAACAGTAACTGTGTAAAGTCTACAAGTGTGATATCCACACGTTTTGCACTTGTAGTGCAAGGAAACGTGGCGTCATACGTACACTTTCCTGAAAACATAATGTGGAACATACTATACCTACGGCTACAAAGCAAGTGTAGCGGGAACAAAACGGCCCGGGGACGTACCTATATTCCCTCATCTGACTGTGGGAACGCAGGGCAAAGATTTCTTGTAGTGGAAACTAGGCTTTGTACCCTATCAAATTTCCTGTCTACCACACCTTCCCTACTTGGCCCGCTCCCACTACACTCTTACTTAGGTAATTCCTTGCTTAGCCCAGGGAAGGTAGGGTAAGGCTTTCTTGTAGTGGAAACAAGGTTTTAAGGGTTAATATTGAGACGAGACAGAGTCGACGAAACGCTCGCAGGGAACCAAGTCAAGCGAGCAGAGCACAGCTGGTTATGCGGGACTTTGGTCTCAGAACTAAGAAGTTGTGAGATCGAATCGCGTCAGCTGCCTACGTACCCATAGGAATTGGAAAAAGGATATACGGCGTAGGTCGGGAGTAAAAGGGTTAAGACAAGCTCTGTTCACGGGTGTTAGCCACATTTACTCCCATTTACTCACATTTAATACTTTGTCCTCCCAACATTAAGGCGAAAACAACGTCTTTACGGAATGAACACGAGTTTCATAATCCTCAGCGGGTATACGCAACTTTCTGAGTTATGTTAGTTCTGAGTTATGTTAACTTTCTGAGTTATATCGTTCCAAAACTTCAGCTATAATCGTTCCATCTCATGCTCCGTTGCACAAACAATACCACGAGCCAAACGAAAACAAGAAGAACGAGAAAGAAAAGGAGGAAAAAAAACGCTGCTGCATTGGCGAAGAACGGACCGTTCTGGCTACGTCCACGACTTTTGCTATAGCTTCAGGAGAAACAACAACCATAACGTACAGACGTGACCTTGCAAAGAAACCTCTCAACGGTGTTTATGAGCAAGGCCAAAGCAAAGCAATCACGCGCCCTAAGCATTTGGTTTGCGCCTTTTGCTTCCCTGTGTGTTGGATCGAGGCATGCAGGATACTCCCTCTTCCTTGACTCAGCGCCCAAAATTGTTGCTGAGTTCGACATTTTGTGCGTGTGACTCCAGAATAAATCGCTGGCTCTCCATGCTCGCTCGTGTTTTAGGTATTAACGTTAGACATTACTAAAACCGAAAACCCGTTCCCCCCGAAATGATAATCCTGTCACAATATTTATCTGCGACAGGGTTAATTCGTAATGGATTTATGGAACTTGGATGACAAATGAAAATGAGCGAGCGAACTCCATACAATGAAAAAAAGAACAAAAATTGACTTTCATACAAAAAAAATAACACGAGG
>JAHWFP010136984.1:0-18034 GCA_023313725.1 Lithobius niger | reverse complement strand
ATATTTCTAAACGCGACGCTCAAACTTTTCCCGGAAACTCGAAAGTGCCATCCAGACGGGTTCATTAAAGGTACTTGTTCGGCTTCATTCTCCGTTTGAAAATCATTGAAAAATCTACAAAGAGTGTAATTGTTCGTTCTCAAGTGGTGTTTCAGAGAATTTTCTCAAACTTTAGCACCATTTCTCCATCACAATGACAGAGGGTCTTGTCATGGTTACATGTATCATTGTCGATCACTTCGTACCCAAGAGGCAAGATCTTTGCCCGGAAACGCTTGTAAAATGATGTTTTTCTACTTAAGGATGATAAAGTAGAAAATCTCTGTAGGAAATGTTCCATGGAGTTTCCATTAAAGAAGGTTAAGCACACCAGGGGTCGAAATAACCAGGAGCAAAGTACAATTTGCACTCCAGAATCACCAATTTGCACCTCAAACTTACATGCTGGAGTGCAATATTTGCGCGTTGCAGCTCAACACGTGTACAGTTAGTGTTAAGTACTGTTGACGGGTGAGCAATGCTTAACAAAGTGCAAAAATGTTGTGCACAGATTAACAATAATTCTGTTATTCCCTGTCAGCACAGCAGAAGTTAAACGGGGATTTTCATGTGCCAAAAGAATTATGGGAGACTGGCGCTGCAAGTGAATACTCCTGCATCGGTAACCTACTTTGAATCACTTTCAGCGAAACAAATACAGCTGACCATGATGCTGAACCGCAATAACTAGATGGGCAAATAAATGCTGGGGGAAAGCTCAAGGTTTTAACATCTGGTTTGGCATGAATTAATTTTTTTTTGGGGGGGGGGGGGTAGGTACATTTACTGCACTTCAAGTTGGTGTTTTGCACTCCAGGGTTAGTTCTGGAGTGCAAATTTTGCACCTGGTCCACAATTTTAAAATTCGACCCCTGGCACACACAAACAAACTGTTTTGCTTCCTACTGCAACATGGTGGCAGCAGATGAGAAGGTTTTAAGCATAGTGATTGCAGCACGATTCACAAGGAATCCTTCATCTTTTGGTGAAGCAGCGGGATTGGCATTCCATCCTCATCTCTTACTCACTGTTAATCTTGTCTCGGTATTTGAACGTTTTTGACACTTTTCTGTGGATTACACAAACCTCTGTAATCTTCGCCACATTATCACGATACCACGGTGGTCATTCAAGGCAGCATCTAACATTATCTCATTAGTAGCACTATCAGGCTTCACATTTTCCGGGATGTGTCCGATTCCTCTTGGTTACAATTCAACTCTATGTTGATCACTGATGTCCGCTGCAAGCTATCTCCTCAGCTCGACTCTCATGCGGGTAGATGGCATGTTGCATCATCAACAGCAAATGCAGCGCTCCACGATGCATCTTCTAGACTACACAGAAGCTTGACAAGGTATGATTGGTGTTCTAGATTTCGTAAATAGAGTACGCCTGTATTAGGGTGCATTTATAATATTGATTTCGACGCGTACGCGTGACGCTCGGTGCGTGACACTAGAGTTTTTCCCATGCTCAACGCTTAAGCACAACCATTTACAATTGTAGAGCAGGTGGGCCAACGTGCGCGTTTTGCTATTTTCAAGGGTCACGCGAATATCTAATGGACCAAGATCGGTGAGCGCCAAGCGACGCTCGCACGCTTAGTTGTTGCATGCCAGGATAAAAAAAAAAGGCGGCATCAACGGATTCCATCGGCGCCAGTCGGCGCCCCAAGAAAGGAAAACGTGGTGTGCTTAAAGGTTGACTGCTCAAAATAAACGGCCAGATATCTTAATTACAGTGACCTTGACCCGTATGGCATCGAATCTTGGTGCTATAGAAGGGGGAAGTTGTGAAATAGCATAGTTGGAACGGAGTATATCGGCCAGCATTATCAAGCTCACGCTCCTGCTCACGCGTTTGATTTGTAAATGAAAGAGCGTTTGCTTTAGCGTGACGATACCACGAGCGGGCCAAGCCGATTGTCCGCGCGCACTGCTTTGCTCATGAACTGGCGTACGCGTCGAGCGTCGAGCACCACGCTCACGTACAAGCTTTTATATTGTAAACGCAGCCTTAGTATACAAGTTAGCAAAATAACTTCGGCAATAATTAAGTGGGAAGGAACGAAAATATCCTGGCATTAACTGGCGACTGAACCTGGGGCTTCTGACACATGACGCTCAAAGAATTTAAATCCATCTTGATCACTTCTATTTAACGGGAATCGCCTATCTAGTTTTTCGTTTGGTAAATGTGTAAGTTTATGCATTCAGGCCTAAACCTCATCCTTTGTAGTTTGTAGTACCATTTCTTGTTTAACTTCTGTTTGCAATAAATTTTATTATCCCTATTATTATTACAAAAGAGCCTATTTGCAGTTTTTACTAATCTAGATAATAGCTTGATGAACAGGGAAGCAAACAGACTGTATGGGAGGCAACAAATTAAATGTTTACATATTTTTTTTCCGCTGATTTTCACATTTACGTACTGTAGCTGACGTGAGCTCAATTTACATTTGAGCTCTTTTGAATTTTAATCAGTACGTTTACATAACTGCTAGAAGCTCATGTCAGCACCCCTGTAGCAGGAACTGCGTGACGATACGTCGCAGATAGTTGAAGGCCACCGTGGACAAATTTTTGCCGTTTTGTCAACTTTTGACTGATTTTGTCATTCCAACACACCATTTTATTAGTCTTGACGAGACCTTTCCATGATGTAGCAGCCAGATCAATAGGATAAAGCACTGAAAAGCTATTCTATAAAAACCGATAAACACGTGGGTAACCATATGATAAAATAAAAGATTAGCTGTAGACAATTTTTTTTCTGACAAGTGGTGTCGTAGACAGTTGCAAAAAGTTCTGCTTCTGGGGTTAACACGTTGTTTGGCCAAGGAATGAGATTCATGTCTATTCACGCTGAATCCTTTCTTCTTGTTTGTCCTCTGAAATGAAGAGGCCTCCCCCTACTCAAAATATGTATGTAGAAAATTAGGTCCTTCGAATCTCTTTGAATTCCAAACCACCTAACAAAATCGATTTCAGTGGGAGACACCAAATGGAAGAAAGCAACACGAAGGGGTGTTTGCAAACCCACGGAAGCGACAACGACACAATGCCTACCCTGGCGAAGTGCTTTAAAGTGGTCACGTAAACATAATGTATCTTCGATAAACCTATGAGTAAACCTAGATAAAAAAAAAAATGCATAACACATACTTGCGAGATCAGATGCTTTAACAGTAAAGTGTTCAGACGATAGTTAGACTTGACTCCCAACTCTCTTCGGCGTAATCTTTGCACAACGTTGAAGCTTTTGATGCAAGGCATTCGTAACTATAGCCAAGTGTCCCACAGTTCACCATAATCAGAAACTGTTAAGAGAAGAGTTAACTAGATTAGGCTTTCCAACATAAAAACACTGCAACAATTATTTATTTATTTCATCATGGCTTTTAGCCCGTACAAGGCCACCAAAACCAAGGGAAGAACTCAATAAAAAAAATCAAGCATGAACAGCGTAATTGGGCTAACACATGAAAATTCCTTACCAGCTCTGAAAGACTAATTTTTTTCCAACTCAATAAATGTGGTAAAAGGACTGACCTTATTATAGTTATAAAACAGAAAGAATGCAAAATGCCAACTTAATGCATATTATGAAAGAATTTACTAAGCATAACAACGGCTATCGTCACTTCCACTGCTGATATAATTGAAGCAGTCTGCTTTCTTCGCTGTTTGGCTGGGTTTCCCTCTGCCCCTATTACTTCCTCAACAGCGTGTTCGCTTTACCCGAAGCTCGAATTAATTTGAAAGTTGGGTAACTATCAACCATACAAATGATTCAAGTAGCGTAAACATTTATTTTCAAATTCAGAATGCTCAAACACCGTGAAGTTGACCACTTAAAATATTCTTCATCACCAGTTCTTTCTTTGAGTTTAGTTATCTTCATGAGGTGGTTCTTGCTGAACGACAGTGAGCGATACACCATTTTCAAATCGACATGCCTTTTAACGATTTCCTGCGTGACACGTCTTTAACAATTGACACGGCCACGCTCTCTCGTTATTGTTTGGCTGTTGTGTCTTGGCTCAGGCCTCTTCCCATTTTGTCACCCTGATGATTCCTCAACCCCATGTCTGATAGCGGATTTTTTTTTTTTGATATACCTTTTCCAGGCACCCATGCAAAACGCAAAATGTGGTTTGGTTAGTCCACGCAGTTTTCGCATAATGCAAGGTCTAAGTTTGCATTGGAGTGTGATCGTAGTGGAGCTTCGTTTCAAAAAAACTGTGATGGAGGTGGAGGGGTTCTGAGGCAGTTTATTGTAGAGTAAGTCATTGGCAGCAATTTGTTTCACCGTACCGTCTGCTTTTACCAAAATATTTTAGTGGAGTTTGGCTGTGGATTTATTGGCTATATACAATGAGAAATAAAAATAAAGAGGAAATAATCACAATAGCCTAATGGAACAAGCTTACTTAACAACTTACATAGCCTATATGATGATTTAACATTTACATTCGGACATGTTTGGACTGTGGCAGTGTGAGCGACATGTGTTGAGTGCAATGTGCTATCAAAGGAATGGGATGTGCGCATATCCAGGGATTACCAGTTTTGTTGCTGCAGTGCACGTTTGAACTCCAATCCGTCTCCCAAGCACCCGCTCAGCCGAGCTAGTCCGCGGCCAGTTGGCACGTAGGATACTGTGTACCATCATCCCCGTCGGCTCAACACTGCTACCTCATGGCGTGGACGGACTGCTCTAAGCACCACTGGCCAAAGCATCTCGGCGAAGCCAAGCCCAAGCTTAGTCATGTCCTATGATCAGGACTTGTACATGGTGTTGGAGGCCGACATTTGTATAGCTCGACCACACGTCCTAAGGTACCTAATCCTTGACCCAAGCATGCTAAAGATATGAATACTTGGCAAACAAATCCAAACTGGGAAAAAGGTGTGTGTGTGGGGGGGGGGGGGAGCTGAGTGTTACAAATACATTGATACAAAACTCTGTGGGAAAGCCAGTTTGCATTTTACTGAGCCGGCCTATACCTTGACTAATAATCCCATTCAGGGCACGAAATCGGAGTCAAAAGAACTTCGCAAAAAATGTTTTACTTTCAGAGAGGCCTGCACACATGTCATGATTGGAGGTTATCTTGTCTCTCTCTGATAGTCTCTGTGTGCCACCAGGTAGCGCGTGATCGTCTGCAGTTGAGAAGGTCCAATTATGTGAAGGTGAGGCTTGGAGGATCTATCTGCATCCTACACTACAGAAAGGGTCATCCGTGATAAAAAATAATTTGCTTCACGGCATGACCTGGTGTTACCAGGCACTTGCACATCCTTTGGGGTTGATGGTTTATTCCAATTCCACATAATTCGAGAACCCACAACGTCATATTCCATTTCTAGTAGCTCGTCAACAATTAGCCTACACCCTTAAGGCCACCAACAATAGCATATTTTGCACGACCAGACTAGGTTTACACAATACATCGATACACAATGTGCGCCAAAATTGTTAACTTTGAGCTCAGCATTGCCACCTTTCTGCCGTGGTACTAGTGTATAAGCTAGGCGTGCTTTCATCGGGAGGGAGGGGGACTCGATTCATCGGCGCCCCTGGTATTACGTCACCATACTTGGAGGAAAATTCTCGTTTTAAATTGCACTTGTAGGAGAATTCCGGTATTGTATCGTACTTGGAAGAAAATCCTGGTATTATATCGTACTTGGAGGAAAATACATTTTAAATTAATAATATTAATAAAAATAAAAAAAATAGTGCAATGCAAGTTTTCTGTGTTAAAATTCCATATTGTTACGCCACATTTCCTAAAAATTCCCACCAGTGTCACAATAAACCAACCATCCCACCCGCTCCCATTGATGTAATTTATGGATGGCCTTTCTTTCCATAGGGTAGGGTCTCATCACAAAACAGGAGAAATTAAGCCAGAAGGACAAACAAAAAAACACAACAAAACAACTTGGATGTGGTGGTGTTTTTTTTTTTTTGTTCTGCTGGCCTACTCGTATTTTGTGACGAACCACTGTATTTTGTCCCAAGATTATTATTTGTAGATTTTCTTTTTTTAATTATCTATAGGTGTTATTTCCAAAGATTGCAAGGTCTCTAGTCACGGTGGTCCGTCACCGAGTCCGTAACTGTTTCGAACCTAGCTTGGACGCGTTGCCGGGACCGAAACTCTGCGAATATGTATCCCGGCAAACACATAAAAGGCGTATTTTTAGTAAACCGTGATTAGTTTGGTTAGGTTCGGTTAAGCACAGACATAGAAAAAGGGAAGGGATCCCTCCTGGAAGTTAGGTATCGTGTGATTAGAAAAATTATGTTCGCTTTAACATGACCGAGACCTAGTTGTCAACAAATTCGCCGGGACCAGAGACACAGCCTTCCAAGATGCTACCAGAAGTATGTGTCTCACTCTTGGTCTAAGGTATATGGGTGTAAACTTAGAAACTTACGTAACTTTCTACAGTAACAACCAATTACCACACGTGATGATCAGCGCACATGCACCTTTCACGAAACAAACACAAAGTATAATCTCTGGACACAACACCATTCCCAGCATAAACAGAGTATCTCTGACATAAAATTGATCGCATGATGACGCGTTATAAATTGAATGCTGCCATATTGCTTGAATGGGTCTTTATTTTATTTCTTCAAAATGACGAGCATGCTCAGAGATTTAACGCTCGTTGTTTTTTCCTGCGTATTCCTTTTCCTTTTAATGTAAATTTGACAGTAGCGGAACAACTTCATTACAAAGTCCGAAAATATCTCCGAATCAAGTTCTTGCTGAAAACAAAGCCCCGGTGAGATAGGTTTGAGCCGACCACTTACCAAGGAGCGTTTCAGCCGGCCTTGGCCAAAGCCTTCTAAATGCAAGGCCGTTTCAGATCATGTAATAAAAGTCGTGTGGAGCTTAAGCCAAGTAGCGCCCTCTTGATACCAAGCGCGAATTCATAACTTACGTCAATTTGGAGTCACCGTCTATCACCCGATGACGCCACTTAGCAAACCTTCGATTTAATGATCGCTATGAACCGCGTTAACAATATAACAAATTAACAATACTGGTGTAACAATATAATCTATCGACCCCCCCCCCCCATATGAACCACGTGGAGCGAGCTTGAAAACGGTAAAGGTACAATAATCAAAATTAGAAGTTTAGCATCATATATCCTTTTAAAATGCATTATAGCGATGTCGACTTGCCCAACGACGGTGTTACGAAGAGTTCGAAATATAAAGAATCCGTTTCTTCTGTTTCGTACTGCAACAGGAGAGGCGCGCTGAGTCTTGGCGGCATGTTCAATTCTAACAAATGGCTTGTTCGAAATGTTAATACAAATGCCAGCACAGAAGAAATATGTGACTTTTTCGGGAAATTTGGTGAAGTGAAGTACGTCCAGAAAGGCCAAAAGTGCCAGTCTAATGCCTTCGTAACTTTTGTGGAAGAAGTAGGTATTGAAGCAATAAGAAAGGAGGACCTATTGTTTAAGAACAAATATTTGATAGCAACAGGTTGGCACATGAAACAAAACGCTAACTCGTCAACTAACAATGGCGACGCACACAATGAAGAATTGCCAACTTTTATTCACTTTTTGCCAGACGAAATGCTGGACCTGATTTTTTCATTTTTAAATGTCCCAGAGCGCATCCGTACGGAGTCTGTGTGCAGAAGATGGCGGGCGATCGGTACAAAATTGGCTTGGAGATCACCAGTCCGACTTGAGTTCAACGAGGAGCTGTGCCGTGACCAATGGCATATGAAGGCGTTTGAAATGACGGATGAGGTTATGTCTTCTATTTTATCTCGCTGCGGCCAGAGTTTAGAAGAGCTTGTGCTGTACAGGCTCACGGGAGTAAGCTTGGAGGATGCAAAGTTAATTGGGAAATATTGCCCAAACCTTAAGAAAATAGGAATATCCGGATTCTGGAAAAATAGAAAAGTTGATAAGTCGGTGCTAATGGTATTAGCAAGCCATTGTCCGAAGGTGAAGCATGTGAGCTTAGATTTCTTTGGCGACAACGATGAAATCTTGAGAGAATTTTTGGACATGTGCCCAAACCTAGAAAGGTTGGAACTGAAGGGAATGATTGATATGTCGGGCAAGTTCCTTGGAGAGAGTGGGAAGAATCTTAAAATACTTAAATTAGAAAGATGCACGAACATACTCTCTATGCTGGCCCATCTGCAAATAGCTAAAAGTAAAATCACAGTATTAACTTTAGATCGTGTTGCGCTATCGGTTCCGGTGTTGTTGCTGAAGGCAGTAAGTCACTTCAAGGATTCGCTTCAGGTGCTACGTTTGGAAAGAGTTACTATGATGGATTTTAGTTATCCTCAGATGGGAATGGAACAGGTAACGTCCGATCTAATTAAAACGTTAACCGTTGTTAACAGTTTAGAAGTACTTTCGCTCAGCGGCTCCCGTTTCCTCAATAATAAAGCTCTGGAAGTGTTGGCTACATCTTGCCGTTTGCTTAGAGTGTTGGTTGTTGCCTCAACGTTTGTTACAGACAAAGGAGTGGCTGCCCTTTCGTTGGCTCCTAGCTTAAAAGTAGTGGACATTAGTTGTACAAATGTCTCAGGCAGTGGAATTGCTACTTTGGCAAGACAGGGCCTCTTAGAAGAGTTGTACATATACAGACTTTTCGGGCCAGACAAAGAAGCTGAACGAGGTTGCCTGCCTCTGGCTAAGTATTGTCCCAACTTGCGCATCCTTGACGCACGAAGCAACAAAAATGTAACTTCAAAATTAATCAAAGCGTTTCAGTCTTCAGTAAAACGAGGATTTCTCCAAGCGTCAAATGTCAAATTGGCAGTTGGCAACACAAGCGTGCAGAAAGGTAAAATTGAAGATTGTGATGGCTTGGAAGTATTGTATGATATTTCATATCATTTTGAAGTGGATAATTACATGTCAAGCTATTATCATTGAACACTCAGTGGTGATAAAAATTATATTTTTGTTTGATTGGAAGCTTTCTTACGTAGCTGAAGTTAGGAATGCCCATAGTTTATCTATAGAGGTTGATATCCCCCCCCCCCCCCCAAAAAAAAAAAAACACATGATTGCTCGCTAACGATTTCCTTTGAATATTATCCGTAATCATCTTAAATCACTTTTTTTCACAAATTCAGAAACAGTACAACTTGTCATGCATGACACTTTTTCAATGAACCCCGAGTTAGCTCGGGGTGCCATCGTCTCCTTCAGGCGGATGTTTTTCATTTCGAAATCTTGGGCGTTACTGTACACGCTACTGGCGTGTACAGGCTAGGGCGGGCCCTGGCGGGGGGGGGGGGGGGTCTGCAGTAGAAACCCCCCCAGAAGTTGAAATTTTTAAAAAAATCCACATTAAAATTTGGCAAAATGCTTAACAACAACAACAATGGACCAACAATGGATTCAGCAATGGTTTTAAGACAATTTAGTGCAGTTCACTCATTTGTGGGCAACTTTGAATTATATCGCCGGTGTGGTGGGCACAAGTGCAAGAAGAAGTGTGTTTTGGGAAGGAAAGAGAAGGGTCTGTGAAAATTTTTTTGGAATTTTGAATGTATTACGAGCCTCTGATTTTCAAGGTGGTAAAAAAAAATGATCACCCCCGCTCTCCCGCCCCCCCCCCCGGGGGGGGCCCCCCCTTTTTTTAAACAAACTAACTGGTGTAGCAAACTAAATGGTGCGCGCTCTTAACACGTTCAAAACACCAAATAAAACATTTAACAGAGTCTTTCTTCCCAAAACGCACCAGTAAATAAACATTAAGTGGGCTTCAAGTTAACAAACCCAAGTGTTTACTGAGGAATTTGACTGCTTTCCAACTGTTCCCGTGTAGTTGTATATGGAGGATACAGTTCTCTTTCTTGGTTGCCAACTCGTAAGACTCCATAGCGACATGCTGTCTGTGCACAGACATGTTGAAATTTGAAATTTGCAAGTTTGCTTGCATTTGATAGGCGGGCCCCTGGCACCATGGTAGTCTGACTGTGTGGTGTACACGCCACTGGCACATGCGTTAAGATTCGTAGGATCGGATCGTGCATCCAAATGTCTCGCACTTCCAACTGATGTGGGCATCAAGTCTCGGAGAGGAGGACGAGTTGACGTTATTGGCTGATTGCATTTTCGTGTGAGGCTTGTTGCAACTTGCAAGTGTTCAGTGAATGAAAAAGTGGATGCTGGGATACGAGGGTGGTTGGATATTCATATTGGAATGTTCCACTTTTCAGAGAGCTTTATGGAAATGTCCTCCAGTGCTCGGAGGTATGTGTCTTTGCTGGAGTTTGACGGCAGTATTGAGCCGTGTTGTTCCCGTCTATAAAGAGTGCACTGTCATGGATATGGTTGACTATTGAAAAAAACGTTACTTCGGTCATTTTACTTTGGCTTCGACTGAGAAGGCCAATGTTGACTGAAGTAGGTGGTGATTCAAATGTTGTGGAAGTGGTTAGGAGCAGCTGTGGATGAAGATTATTCGTAGCAATAATCGCAAATTTGCAGGAAAAGTGAAAAGATTCCATGACATGAAGCTTGGACCGAGTTTGGTGAAGTGTTTTCCATTGTAAGTAGTGGGTGACTATGCAGTTGGTGAGATCTAGGGAGCGAGTTGCAGTGACTTGGCCCCTGAGGCGGATGTTGATGCCTCGGTGAGTTTCTCCCTTGTAAACTGCATTGCAGCTCCCACCTGTTACTAAATAGACACCTCTTTTCGTAGTTGGGCAGTTTGGGGTATCCCAGACTGCCCAACTACAAAAAGAGGCTCTACTTGGTACCACGTGGGACCTGCAATGCTGTTTACATAGAAACCTATCGATGCATCAACATCCGCCTCTGGAACCACGTCACTGCAACTCGCTCCGTAGACCTCGCCAACGCCATAGCAACCATATCATCACAACGCACACACTATAGACTGGAACAACACGCCCTCAATACTGTGTAGGGGAAAATGGGCACTGGCCACTAGCCAGCTGGCAACTAAAAATTTTGCACCAGTGACTGCTTGAGCCTGTACACTTGCCATGATGAGCCTGAATGGATTAAAGTGAATCCCACTTTCGATACCGGCAAAAAATTTACTACAAGTATTTTTCATTTGTGATTGCTTGACTGAATTCTTAACACCTTCGTTTTGGTACCCCCAAACCATTAGAATTTTTTTTTTATTCCAAGCATATGAATGAAATTATAAATTACGTACTACCAGCAAACACATTTATGCTTGCGCTTTAGTCTGCAGGAAATTGACGCACAGCTGCATGCGCAGCCCTCTTATAAAAGCTTTCAGGCAAGGCGGCCTGCCATCCTTTTTCTTCAACCTGTCGTTACAAGCCACCACTTCAGAGACATGACAAGCAGGAATTTGGGCTACACCGTCTGGGTCCCACCATAACTGCCAGGCATGTCTAAACGAAGACAATCTATATCTATCTACGAAGGCAACCCTAGGATAACCTGTCGTGTGGTGCCTGCCACCAGTTTTGATGAGGTCTCCTGTAAATGCAAAAATTTACAGCTAGTGGTAGCCGCCACCCCCTCGTTCCCTGGTTATTTTCGAAACGGCAATAAGAAAGCCCAATTTACTGAGTGCGGCCGGTTAAAATTGGTTCTACAGTATTGCCTAAAACGAAAATTTACTCTACCTGTACCCACCCTATCTCCCCTTTTGAATGACCACCACGACAGATCGAGAGGAAACAAGATGGCAGGCCGCCTCGCCTGAAAGCTTTTATAGGAGGGCTATGCATGATGCATGCGCAATTGGGTAGCGCAGCTGGTTGGTTCAGTGGAGTTAAAAAACCTTGAGAGAGAAAGCATTATTCGAAGAAGAATGCAAAAATTTACAGACATATATTTTCGTTTTAGGCAATAGAAACCAATTTTAACTGGCCCCACCCAGTAAATTCGGCTTTTTGCGATTAGCGAGGTGGTGGAGGGCTCTCTTTTGTGTTGACTATAATTTTACTGTGGGGACTAAAGATTTATCGACTGGCCAGTATGTCAAGAAGTAAATTTTCGCCTACGCTCATACTGCCTTCAAACTCCAGCAAAGACGCACACCTCCGAGCACTGGAGGCCATTTCCATGAAGCTGCCTGAAAAGTGGAATGCCCCAGTAATAAATATCCACCACCCTCGTACCCCAACATTCAATTTCTCGTTCATCCAACTTGTGCAATGAACCTCGCATGGAATTAGAAACAAGCCAATAACGCAAACTCTTCTTCCTCTCCGAGACTTGAGGCTGCCTAGCAGGCCATGCACGTATCAGTGGAAAGAGCGGAACATTTGAACGCACAAACCAATCGTACGAATCTAATGCATGTAACGAAAAGCTTTCTAAGTGTAAAACATCCGCCTGAAGAAGACGAAAATGTTGGCACCCCAAGCTAAACCTAGGGTGTATTCGTCGAAAATTTGCCATGAGTAGCAAAGTTGTATCGTTTTTGAATAAACACATGATTGTTCTTTGTTACCAAAAATGTGTGGTAATGGGTTTCCATAAATTTGATAATGTAATGTTTGCCCATGTAGCAAAGTTTACAATAATATTAATTGTAAACACTAAAAACGAACACGCAATCTCACAACAGGGAAATTAGTCCAAAATTTTGGCAAATTATCGACAGTTTTGAGTGGAGGATGGTGGAATACATTTTCCAACTGCCTTCGTCAGGCACTATTTTGAGGATTTTCCGGATCGGCTGACACCAGTCTGGTTGTTTACTTTCGAATTGCGTGACAGCCACCGCACGGTTCGAAAGTAAACAACCAGACTGATGTGAGCTGAAACTCCGGAAAATCCTCAAAATAGTGCTTGAAGAAGACAGTTGGGAGATATATTCCACCATCCTCCACTCAAACTGTTGAAAATTTGCCGAAATTTCGGACTAATTTCCCTGTTATAAGATTGTGTGTTCATTTTTAGTGTTAAGATTTTCTGAACTCTTGCAATATGTGTTGACGTATTTTTACAGTGTATTCTTACCGAAGTTTGTGATAATATTATCGAAGTTTTTAATAAAGTTATGTTACCAACGTTTGTGATAATATTCTGTAACCAATTTTGTGATAATGTTATCAAAGTTTTTAATAATGTTGTGTTACCAAAGTTTGTGATAATGGTATGTCACCAAAGTTTGTGATTATGTTTGATTGAAGTTTGTGATATGTTACCGACGTTTTGTCTGCAAGTTTTACCATGAGCATGAATTTTTTATGAAAGGTCTAATAAACAAATTGTTTGAACTGTATCAATTCAGAATCATCTCCAGGGCATCTGTCCTCCCTGAGACTTCTCACATCTTTTCTCTCTCTATCTCTCTTCCCCCTCCCTGTCCCAAGTTGTATTTGTAATTGTAAGTCCAATCTAATTTCACAACGACGCTCAATCTCGTAACACGGAAATTCGTAAGTTTCACAACTTTTCGACAGTTCAACTGAAAGTTGATGGAAAAACTTCTCCCAACTGTCTTCTTCAGGCTAAGTTTCAAGTAATTCGGTGCTTTGGGATTACATCTGATTTGCTGCTGTCGTCTGCAGCATGCGGCTTTCGTCGCCTCCAATGTTGCTCAGGTCGTTGTCCCCACCCTCCAGTGAGGCTAGCGTGGAGGTCTGCTCTCATTAGGTATTGGATTTCGGGGGTGGATGGGGCCTGGATGTTCATTAGCTCATAATTATCTTTCTTGTGCGCCTGTATTTCCAAGGATTCTAAACCTCTAGTGTTCAACGTGGCGACACGCAAGGGAGTGAGAAATAAAGAGTATGACAATATATGGCGGACGAAAGAAACAATAAAGAAGACGGCGTCGCAGTCCACCGCATGGAAACACAGCATTGCATTGACTGGGAGTATACTAGCACCCTAATTGTTTCAAATTCAACGAGAGATAAGCATCTTAGAGGTTTAGAATTCCAGGCAATCCAGGCACACAAGGATAATTATGAGCTGATGAACATCTGGGCCCCCCTCTAGCTCCGGAATCCAATACCTAGTGAGAGCAGACCTCCACGTCAGGGTGGAGATGACTACCTGACCAACATTGGAGGCCATGAAAGCAGCACGTTAGACGACAACAGCAAGTTGGATATAATCCCAAAGCACCTACTTATTTGAAACTTAGCCTGAAGAAGACAGTGGTAGAACTTTTTCCATCCACCTCCAGTTGAACTGTCGAAAGTTTGCGAAATTGACTAATTTCCGTATTGTGAGATTGAGCGTTATTGACATTGTGAAATTATCAATTATCTGAACTCTCACGGTATCATGTTGTTTATATATTTTTAAGTCCAATTTATAATAATAGGATTCCTATAATGCTGCTATAAATCTTAAAATGAGCTTGATTCTCAAGTTTTACGAAAATTCATTTTTTTACACCCTACACCCTTCATTTAAGAGGTGTACTGTACACACTAACATGCAAAAATAAAAGCAATATAGTCAAAGAATAAAGAGCGAGTAAATAATGGGGAGCACACCACATCTTAAGACCATGGTCTCGCTGCTAAGAGGATTCAAGATCGAGTCACGTCACAAAGGAAGGTTTATTTTCCAGTAGGGATCGACCGGATACCATTTTGCCGGATCCGGGTCGGTTCCGGATAATTTGATGTCAGTGCCGGATCGGTTCCGGATCTTGGTGCCGGATCCGGACCGGTACCGGATACCGGGTATTTCTCACACAAAAATGAAATAAACCCGTTTTATTTGTTTCCCTTTATAAGTTGCAGCTACGGTGTTATTTTTCGCTTTGTTTCACATTATTTTTTACATTAAACACTCAGAAGTCTTACGCTATTAAGAGTGCCTATAGGCTACAGCACTCCGCTGGTTTGACAATGTTGATAAGTTTTTTGAAACAATCAAATAAAGCACTAATTAGGTTAATCAATCAAAAAATATTTTAAATTAAGGATTTTCTCATTGATTAGCCTAGCCTACTGCTTCATTTCGAAAAAAATTGCAGAATTTTTTTAAATAAAATTTATTTAATTTATTTTTTGCCAAATAAAATAACATAAAAAGCTGAAATACAAAAAAAAAAGTTAAAAAAATATTTACAGGTTTAAAAGTGGGTATCAGTTAATCATGCCTGGTTAAAAAAAATAACCTTTTTTATTCTCCAACATATTTTAAAATTTTGTTTAATTATAAATAAAATAAAATAAAATAAAATAATAACATACAGCTGAAATAAAAAATTAAAAAAATAAATAAATATTTAAAGATTTAAACATGGTTATCAGTTAATCATGCCTGGTTTAAAAAAACAAAATCTTTTCAATTCTCCAAAATATTCTTAAAATTTGTTTAATTATAAATAAAGCCAAATAAAATAATGAAGCTGAAAATAATTTTAAAAAATACTAATAATGTGCAGATTTAAATATGGTGTTATCAGACACATCAGGTTTTGGAGTTGGCTAACTACTCCAACAGTTGACTATCTCCTCCAGGAGTCCAGGTGGGCTCTAACGTTTTGCTACTGCTGATTTGACAGGCAATGTTTACCAAGTCTAAAATCGAAGTAAGGGAGCAGATTCTCCAACAAATTGGATTTTGGATACTTCAAAGGCACTCAACATTTAGCCAGTGAAGTAAATACTTGGATTTTTTTCCAGAAATTAAAAGATTCAAAGGTGAACCATTTAACGTTTGCAGCTTCGTGCGTTAGGCCTAACTCACTCACCACGTGCGATAAGGAAAACATGCCTGTTAACCTAATATATGCGGCTGATTTTTTTTTTTTGCTGTTAGCCAAGGTAAGTTGATAGATAAAAAAAAATCTAGTGAATTAAAGCTATCTTTGTGGAAATAAACTTTTTTAAATTACGATTTTTTCGCGGAGAAATGAGTCAACTTTCGCTACTACTTTAGTAATAACGCTCGATTTGTGCTCATAAAGGTTTTGATTTTTTGAACATCTTCGTTTCGTATTCTCCAATACATATTTTTGTTACAATATAATTATTTCGTCTGCAATTTTTTATACTCGTAGACTGCTTAGTTATTTTACTAAGATTTTGCTAAGAAGCAAAGAAAAAAAGAAAGTTGATTATTTGTGCAGGATCCGGATCTTGCCGGATACTGCAAGATCCGGCGCCGGATCCGGATCTATCCGGACTCGGTCGATCCCTACTTTCCAGCACTGCAGGGGTTGGCTCACAAAGGAAATTTCTGTACGACGAAACTTTGATCAGCATCGGCTGCACCGTACTCTGGTGAGGAAGCAAATGCCAGAGTAGAAATTACTCTGCAGAATAAAGACCTTAAATTTATACCCTTCCCCCCTCCACAGTACATGCTACATAAAATAAAAGCAGTTTTGCTTATGGGTGTTGTGGGCATCAGCTCACGCCAGGGATCGTCACTCAAACTGTTGGCAGTGCTGTCCGTGCGACGAAATTTGTAAAACTTACTCTGTTAAGGAGATTGGTGGTTTCCTAAGCACCCGAAAGAAGTCGGTGGAACGCCAAGAACAACAAAAGTGGGGGACAAACTGATTTACATCACTCTGGTTCCTGAGGATGAAGATTTGGTGAAAATAACAGCGTGTGTTGAATGTTGACACGAGGTTCAGGACAGATTACCTTGATCCCGACAGCTACATTGCCACAGCGTCCTCCATGCGAATGAAAATGACCTTGTAAACTTGGAGAATTCTAACCAGAAATGTGATGATGTACAGCCGATCCCACCTTACAGTTTGCAGGCAAAGTCTTCTTGGTTCCATGGCTGCAATGATTAAAGATTTAAAAGATAGTTTCGAGTCTTACAGTTTTCCGAATTGTTGATGAGCGTTGTGGGACTCGTAGCCAGTCGATAACTCCTTCCAGCACCAAGCGTGGCTCATCCCATGCAGTATCGGCCCTGGGCAAACTTTGGCTCGTTTTAGTCCAATTGCCTTGTGATGACGCCGTAGCATAAACACCGCTAGTCCCACCAGAGATTTTCTGCGATCACAGACGCAGACTAACGACTTCCAGTTGGATAGTGGCCATGACCAATGCTTCCCATGCAGCAGTCACCCAACCGTCATTTCTGATGACGTTGACCAAGCAGTAAGCAACAAACAAAAAATGTCTCCTATGAAACAGTGAGTGCTGCCAAGCCGCTGGGCTCCATTCACCGCAGTTTCCGCAGTATGTTCAGGCTTTTATGCCTGCCCCTCAGATTCCTGTTGTCAACAGCCATCCTGATGCCATCTCGAGGTACCGACTCCACGCAGCATGCAATAGACAGGGTTAACGTGAGCCTCTCGCCTCGTGGAGACTTTCTGGCATACCAGTTGGTGACCAGTAATCGTCGACTGATCTCAGTAGAGTCAATCGACGTTCCTGTTTGCCACATCGTGTCATTGCCAGTCAGCGACCATCACAGTTGACAACTTTTGCGTGACTCGGCCATCACAGTCGGCAAATATCAGATTTATTTTCCTGTAGACCGACTCCGTGAAGTTGATGCCTGCCATTGAGTTTTTATAAGGAGAGGCCAACAAGGAGAATGTTGCCCCTAGTCTTCTGCCATAGTCGCAAGTATTGTACCACACCTTATTGGACATCGGCTAGGTACTTGGCGAGGGTGGAGATACCATTCCATGATGCCTCTGAAAAAAATTATTTCTTCGGGCCAGGAGGGTTTAAGGCTCCATGCTTCAAAAACTTTGTATGTGACGTAGAAGGAGGCTGAAGTTTTGTCAGAGAAGACTGCCATGGAGTAGGATTTGTACCTCGCCCGTCCCTCCATCATAAAAATGCTACTCCACCACTTTGAATCTAATGAGAACGTTTTGCACCTGTTCGTCTGTGCCGCTTCGCATGCCAACTTGCTGTATTCAGTAGCCACTGCGGCGCTTCAATCCTACCTAAAGACATTGATGGCCCTTCGCAATGAGACGTTAGTGCAGTGCTCGCTCGTGAAGCAGGCGTTCACGTAGTGGAAGAACACCCTGAACTAGGAGGGGATGGGGTGGTACG
>JAHWFP010136982.1:0-11744 GCA_023313725.1 Lithobius niger | reverse complement strand
TGATTTAAATCATGTACCATTAGATGCCATTGTGGTTTTTTCGTCACCGTCAGGAGTGAAACATTTTCTAAGTCTTAACCCTTCAACCACAAAATAATTGGATCCTGTTTTAATTGTATTTTTAACCGTTTTATTGTGATCAAGGAAAGCAAAAATCTTTCTGAAAATTAAGCAATCTTCCGTCAGATGTACTTGTGGTATTTCGTAGTCGTTTTCAGGAGGGCAAATTGAATCACTTTAAATACTTCAGTTGATTTGTCCAGAGGACCTTCTTTTAAACTCTCCAATGTAGTCTTACAAATGACCACACTAAGAAACTCAAGAAACCAGGTTTTCCTACTTGGCAAATGGTGGTTTATTGTTTTGGTTTATTGTGCATTCCATCAATATTGGAATGCTTTGCGAGAGAGTGTAGTGAATTCAGCAATGGTCATCAGTTGGAGCAGCCACTAATGACAAAATCAAAATTCTTCACCGATGTTTTACGCATATGCCTTTTATCAATCTGTCTCCCTTATTGCTTATGTTATTGTTATTATTAGTTCTCTCTCATCCTTGAATGCAAAAGTACTCGCTACTGTCCATATCATACAAGTCATATAAAAAAATATACGTAAGGACTAGGTCCTTAACCACCCAATGTACTTCTATGGTGCTGTACGCTACTTTAGTTCTGTCAAGCATTCCTCACTGAACTTCGTGTACATTCCCAAAGGTTTTCTAAAGCATCACAGCAGGTTTACTAGCTCAGGTTTATTTCGTAAATAAGGAGATCAAACCTGTAAGGCACAGTCTAAAATAAATCGAACACAGTCCCAAAAGGCTCGAATAAGAATAAGTACGTGCTGTGTACCAAATTACTGGCTTGCATAATGACATAGGTACGAGCTGCTTTGAAACGATAGCATTTGTGTGGATGGATACATTGAAGGCGCCTGATCACCACTTCGTTGCATTGCGATACAGTTGCGCATATTCAAAACACAGCATCCACATTCCGGATTCTCTGTCATCCAAAAGGCTGAAACGTGTTCTCGTTTCAGTTTTGAAAATCACAACACTGCTGCGAATAGTGTTGTTCCATTTTTTATTTACCGCTATTTTCTTTATATTGCTCAAAGATTCTACGGTGCTGCATCTTGGAGTTGAAAATCTGAAAAGGTGCCTTTACGACCCTTAAGCAAAATAACTCCTAAATACTTTATCTTGGTATCATAAGCTAAGGAGCTTATATTAATGCAAAAAAATAAATATTTATTTTTAGTGTCGTTTTGTAAAGTTCTATACTTGCTGGTACAAATCGGCAAGAAGTTCAGCAAATTAGTTGCGTGACTTACCGGGTTTGCATGTGGGAACAGTTGATGAACCAGTGATGCTACCATTTTGACACTTTTCGGAAATATATTCGTTCACTAGAGGTGAGGACCCTATGTATAATTCGTTGTCTTTGTTGTTGGTACACTCAATCCTTAAATCTGAGTCATGCGCTATCGTTGATCCCTACAGGAAAGAAGAAGACACAATTAGTCAGTATCTTTTTTCATACATCAACTATTTGTGGGAAGAATGAATTTTTTTAATAATAATAATAATATTTTTATTGCTTGAACGAGCTCGAAGTTCCAAGGAACTTGTGTGAGCAGCAAAAAACAAAACACTTACAAATTAATACAATAAATAACACAAAATATATACACTATATTTACATTTGAAATTATTTATAATAATAATAATAATTTTTTTTTAATAAAAAGTAATCAGAAAATTAGAAATTACACAGGAGAACGAAGCTAAAGAAATACGTGCGAAATGCAAAAAAAATATACAAAAGTACGTTTTCATGTATTATATACATCAGAATATTACAATATAAAATTTTTAAATACATATTTAAAAAAATGAAATTCATTAAAAAACTTGATAATGGCACAAACCAATGGTATAAAACAAGTTAATTAATAAGCAAGGCTTTGTAGTAATGGATACAGGAGTATTAATTATTTTCCAAAAATTCCATTATTTCGTTTTAACTTTCATCTTGATGTTGGTCAGATTTTTCATAAATATAGGAATTTTGTTAAATGTATTCTAAATGTAAATATTTTTTTAAAATAATAAAAAAAACGTTTAATGAAAAGCTAGCAAAGTACACAAAACAACAACAAACAACGTTTTGGGGAAATGTAGCACCCTGTTTTCAAGTGTATTTATTACGATGCTTGACTGCTGATATTTTAATGGAATTGAAAACGGAATGCTACATATTTCCGGGCTTGCTCAAAAGTTGTAAATGGTAGAATAACAGCTATAATCTTACAAGAGAAACACTACAACACGTATAACTATACTGGATTGCAGCAATGCAACTAAATTTTGCGGTTGCTTACTTTCAATGGCTCATAACGATAATGGCTTCCACTCCTCACTGTAACCTTGATTGAATTATCAACTAAATACGGTTTAACGTTGCACGATTCTGTAGGGAAGAAATGCCATAAATTAAGAGGAGGAACAGAGACAAACAACATTCAAGCAAAACATGTTCTTATTTTGAATATAAAACATTTATTATGCATGCATTTAAGTTATATTCGCTTGAACTATAGTGTCCGCGGCCTATCTTGAGTTCGCCCCGGAAAGACACAGATAATCAATTGTATGTTTTTGGTCGCAGAGTGCCTTGTTGATATCCAAGATGGTTACAAAAATAATGGCGGCCGTCGATTAAAGCCGCCCCGTCCAGGAAAACGTAGCCGCTCATAAAATACCTGCAGGACTCAAAATAAACCGCGTACACAATAACAAAGAGTCTGTTCCATTGTTTAGAAGAGCTAAACGTTTCGTCAGTTTTGTTCCGTCGGTAACATTATCGTGGCTGCGCAATGGAAGGTTCAGCATAGTTTCTTAAAGAAGTTGGTCGGGTTGTTGACTGGAAATGAGTCTGAAGAAGTCCCTAACAATTAGTGCTGGCCAAGGTACTGTAAGAGACTACCAACCTCCTTCAGCTATTATGGGATCGATTCTAGCTTTAAAATTATCGCGGACCCTGCAATGGGTGCAGAGTTCCCGAACAAACCGTCAGGTTTCCCCATCCCCATGCTAGACTTCTTTCTCCTCTAAAACGTCTATGAGTAAAAGGTTCTAAAGTGGGACGGTACAACAACACCATTATTATAGGTTGCTTCAGTTAAGACAACAAGAACTTTCTTTCACTGCGTGTTGGGGCTCCATTCTACTGAATGTAAGACATCCAAATTTAGGCCTATTAATGATAAAACTTCAATTAATTTGCGGTACGCAAGATAAGTGATAGAAAATCCCTCCTGAATGGAGTTGGAGAACCACAAGTACAACAAAATGCGAAATAGATTTAATTTTCGGGAATTATTTTTTCCCTTGTTCACCTAAAAAGAACAAGACAACACACTAATGAGTAATGAGTCCTTACAACCTAATATACAACCTCTTCTAGCACACACTTACAATAAAATTCGGTTAAAAAACGATTAAAAACACATGATTCTGTGTGGAGACGACATTCAATCCAACATGGAGAACTGAATGTCGGTCTCCACACAGAATCATGTGTTTTTAATAGTTTTTTAACCGAATTTTATTGTAACTATGTGCTGGAAGAGGTTGTATATTAGGTTGTAAGGGCTCATACTCATTAGTGTGTTGTCTTGTTCTCTTTGGGTGAACAAGGGAAAAAATAATTCTCGAAAATTAAATCTTTTTCGTATTTTGTTGTACTTGTGATTCTACAACTACATTTAGAAGGATTTTTTTTTATTAATGGAATGGATCACTTGAATTCAAGCCGCTCTTACCCGCAGAGCTCTGCAGACAGACTGTTTCGCCATTGTTTGGGCTCGTCAGTAGAGAATACTCTGTGGATGAGAGCAAAAGCACCTTGCTGATGGTAATTTAAGAATCACAAAACCGGACTGATTTCAGCAAACTAAAAAAGCTGAAACTCTGCTTGTTTGGGGATTCATTTCACTAAATGTTAGACACCCAAATTTGTGCAGTTGACCACTTGAATCAAGCTTGCTGAAACAGTACGGTTTTGTGCTTGTTAAATTATATTCAGCAAGGTGCAGTTGCACTCATCCACAGAGTATTACCGACGAGACCAAACGACGGCGAAACAGTCTAAGAGATCTCGGTGGGTGAGAGCAACTTGATTTCAAGAAACATTCACAAGTATTTTCCTTCATTGAGAATAAAATTTATTTTTTGGTATTATTTCTTTCGTTTGTATATGGAGTCTTCACTGTGCAAGTCAGCTGAATGTGCGTTAGCTCGTTAGTTGAATGGGATTTTTACCGTACACGATTTTTAGAACCAAGATTGTGAGTCTCGCAGAAGCCTGAAGAAACTACACATTGTTACTAGAAACTAAAAATCTAATTTAGAATTTTCTCTGTGTTTAGTCTTATGCAACAATAGAATAACAGGCTGCTGCCACCAACCAACTATCGATTACGTCTGATATTACCCAACTAAATACAGTGACATAGCAACCACAGTGTGTGCTTCGTAGCGAATAATTAGGTTGTTCTCGCCCGCTCCTTCCCCCATGCAACTATATACTATAGAAACAAGTAAGTACACCCCCATGTGTTTCCCCCCATAATGCCACACACGTCTGTAATGATGGTTTTGAGTTTGCACCATTGCGAAGCTAATACAAAGCCGTGAACGTGTACCTAGTTTTGATTTTTGATTTTTTCGAAAAAAAACTGTTTTCGTTAGCAAATCTCAAACCCTTTATCTACGTAACAGCTCTATTTTGGGCATGGGTTTATTAGCAGTAGTTGCTGGTTTCCGTGCCCCTTACATCCTCCCAAGGTCTGTCAGTATATTTTTGGGACCACCTCTATAGTGTGATACAAGTAGTTGTGAGAATATTCGTTGCTACTTATTACCCCTTTAGATTTGTGTCGGAAACTGAAAACATAACGACACATATCACGACTAATACATCTTTTTACTTTTACATTGCATTCGACTGCTCAAAGTAACCTTACTTTGTACACATAATCCTTCCTTGTACTTCCACTCTTGCAAGACGCATTGTAATGATCCTTGCCTTCTCATTTCGGGGTAGCCGGGAGCGCAGCGGAGCTCTACAGATTCCCCACTATCCGTGAATGAGCCACGAACACATGAAAAACTTGGTTGGAGTTTGTTCCTATACAGCAAACTAGACGGCCTGCTTTCGCAAGAACATCGACCTGAAATGAAGATGACGTATAATGTTTAAAAATGATGCCTTTAATTTCCAACACGATTGTGTGGTTTTAATCCCAAGCAATTTTTCTAAAAAACGTACGAATCCATATAAATCTCCGTACTACTCAACTTACCCTTTTCCCCAAAAATGGCGACTTTAATTTTCAACACGATTGTGTGGTTTTAATCCCAAACAATTGTTCTAAAAATCGTACGAATCCATGTAAATCTCCGTACTACTCAGCTTAACTTTTTCCCAAAAAATGGCGAATTTAATTTCCCCAGCGGTGCCGCCAGAGAGAGAGCGGGGCCGCCAGGAAAGAACGGGTGTATTTCTAAACTAGAGGGATAGAGTGTGACGGATTCTTCTAAGCTACGCTAACAACGTAACCAAAATCTACCAGTTTAGAAACGTTGATGTCTCGCTCAGCAATCAGTTTAGGAACGGCGCTGTCTTAGTCGTCATTCTCAAGAGAAGAAAAATTAGCAATAATCGCTGCCACATCTATTTTCAGTGAAAGTAATGTTAGTGACAACACACAGGTGCTGATTAATCTCTGTTGAATTGGATTTTGTTTCTAAATTTAGACATTTTCTATGTCTCACTTCCCTAACACGACCATTTCATCTATTTCCGGTGTTGGCAGCCATGTTGGATCACGAAGTGATAAGGAATTGAACGAAAAGAAAAATCTTCCTCACTTGACTTAGAAATATCTCAGCTCCATGACGTCATAGTAGGAGGAGTTTGAATCAGTTGCCTCGAGTTAAGAATCAGTTATTCTCACGTCCCTCTAGTTCAGAAACACCACCAGCGTCAAAATCGCTTCGGGTAACTGGACATGATAATGTGAATTGATAAGCAAAATTGAAAAAAAAAGAATAGGTTGTTAGATTAATTTACCTCATAAATAATGAATGCAAATTACATCCTGAAATAAGCAATTAAGCATATCTTATAGCTTTCGTCATCACTATTAAGGACAATTGGAAATTAGCCAATAGCGAAAATTATACACTAGAAATAACGTAGTTCAGTAAGCCACCTTTATGCACTTACGTTTCGTCGGAGTGGCATGACACGGATTCGAACCAGCTACCCAGTTCGCCTCCAGATCACTTGCATAGCGCCTTAATCGCTATGGCCACATCCTCCACTAGCAGAATAATCAAGGGAAAACGAAGGTGGCCGCGCGTCGTGTTTTTTGGCCGTAACGACCACTGGCCGCACGACCTGGTGCGTAGGGCCCCTTAATTTCTAATACGACTGTGACAAGAATGGCGTTCTTTGTCAAGCGTTTTACAAACCAAGGCCAAGAACTACGAATTTATTTTTAAATCAAGACTTTAGTTTTGCTATTGTCATAATGGTAAACATTTTTCGGTCATGTAATGGCAGGTACGGTATTTTGTCTAAATACAGAGCGAACTTTTCGTGTCTATCTTCACGTTTTCTGGTAGTTTTTTTTTGCGACATGCAGCATGTATTAACTAAATAGTGGTAAGAACTAAAAAAAAAAATTGAAAATTGAAACTGGAATAAATGTTTGTTAAAGTTACAAAATACTGGGGATCAAAGAATGCAGTAATCCGTAATATAGCGCGGTTCTTATTAATAGTTTTAATAAGTAAAACTATAGGAAGAATGAATGCTAGGGTCCAATGTAATGTGCTATGGAGAATGCTAGAGTCCAATAAATGTACTAGGGAAAGTCCTAGGGTCCAATGTAAATGTGCTGGAGAGAATGCTAGGGTCTCATGTAAATGTGCTAGGAAGAGTGCTAGGGTCTAGGGGTAAATTCTAAAGCATCAAAAGACACAAAATACCAAACTTCACAAGAAAATTATGTTCTTAAAGTCCCATAACAATATTCTAAGAGCAATGAAAACCTGCTATAACCGTTCATCACACGTTCTGTCCGAATACAGTAGAACTATAAGCTAACCATCGGGTATTAAGGGTCTAATGCTTACCAGCCTCTTACAAAATTTTACACCTAGACCCATACTGTCAAAGCTTGTCCGTGTTCCTTCTAGGTTTTGGCTTTTAGACCCTCACTCTAAACATTTAACGTTCCATTTTTGTTTATTAATATAAATGTGCTTTGGAGAGTGCTAGGGTCTGATGTAAATGTGCTAGGATGAGTGCTAGTGCCCAACATACATTTGCTGGGGAAAAAACTCACTAGTTCAGCATATCGCACTTAGAAGGCTGCAAGAGTTCTACTTGTTTTGGTCTGGTCAGAACATGCCAAAAAAAAATTACTTTGTGTTTTTGTGCTAGTTCATCCCTTTGGGGTATCAAAGATTCCTTATTAAAGAATTGCTTATTATTAATTTTACTAATTTTCCTGACCTGGCGTGCACTTGACATGTGAGGACCAATCTCCATCTTGACACTTGATGGTTTGCTGAAAATAAGGATCTTTTCCAAGCATTTCATAGCCATAGTCGCATCTCATTTGAACTTCTTCATTGTGACTTGCGTATCTGGAAGTACCCTAAAAAAGGGCATTCAGTGAGTTTTGGACAATTTTTAAACGCTTTAATATAAAAAGCTTTCATATAACGCTTTAATTTAAATGTTTTAATCTAAGCTGATTTACATATACATTCTAATACAACCAAGCATACAGTTTTAAAAACAAAATAAAAAGGGATCTAAGCGAAATTTTCCTACACCTCTATTTTTTTTTTTTTTAGCAAAGTTAATTCCACATGGAAGAGCTCCCTCACGTTGGAGCCAGACTGACCATATGAAAAGGGAACATTTCATACAGAATGATGTTAGCTTGTCAACTATCGACGGCAAACCTTTTTTTTTTTAGTTTGGAGTAAAACAAAAAAATAGAAAATTAGGAAAAGCAGATCCTTTCCAGCTTATTTTCAATTTAACTGAAAAGTTTACAAAGGATTTACTCTTCTTCTTCTGCCTGAAAAACAACCGGGTTGATAAATCAAACATTAACTACCTGCAAAAATACACAAACATTCAGTCAACCAACCCTCAAGAAGTAACTCAATAAAGATACACAACTTGGTTTTCCTTCTGTCAAGAGCCCAAAAACCAGTACATTCAGAACAACTAGCCTCAAAAAACAAAAACAAAAAAAGAATCATCATGAAACCCGATTAATTTAAGAGTGTACTTACTCTCGTGGAAATAGACGATGACCTGTGTTCTCTCCTTGTACTGCTTTTAATAAGTGAATTTTCAAGTAATTGGACGTCACAATCCTCTATAACATTTAAAATGGAACAGCTTTTAAACAACATTTCATAGGAAGCGTGTTTGTAATACTTTTCATAGCAGTGAATTTCACAGAATCCACCGAGGTGCTCGGAACCGCACAAGAGAGGGAAGAATTAAAAAAAAAAAACTGCACCAAAATAATTGCCTATTACATTTTAGAACTGGTGTATTGCAACAAAACACTGTTCACTGTTTCTGTCGGATTTGGCTCAATGCTCTCACTCAATTTGCAGGTACCAATCCTGAGGCTTCTGTGTTTTGTTTTGCCTTTAATTTCCCGTTTCAATGCGTAATCTAAATAAAATTTCATTTTAAATGGGCATATAGTAGCGCTAACCAATTTCTGAGTCCTGCTGGGGCCTATAGCGCAGTGACATAACGCAGTATTGTGTATAACTCTATGGCGGAGCCGGTAACTGGGTTAGCTGCAAGGGGCACTGGAGGGAAAAAAGAAGATCGTCTTACTGAAGCCAATGCTATTAGACTGGATTTCTTAAGCCTATAACGCGCGATTTGTATTGTCGGAGAAAACAACGTTTTTTAAGCCTAAGAAACCGCTCGCAAAGCATTGTCTTGCCTAGAAGTGCCGTTGTTTTCCTTTACATTTTAATCTAGTGCACCTTGTAGCTATGCCCTCCAGATGCTATATCGTAGCCAAATGACGTCACTTGACGCTGCTCTATAGTAGGCCTACATGTAGGACGTACAATCCTCAATAACATTTAAACTGGAACAGTCTTTAAACAACATTTCACAGGAAATGTGTTATGAAACATTTTGTAATACTTTTAGTAGCACTGAAATTTCATTGAAATCCACTGAGGTGCTCAGTACTCCCCAAAAAAGGTGCTCAGTACTGCTAAAGTTCCTACCATTCTATGATTTTGTTTTCTAAATTTTAGTTACGGTTCTGTTCATTCTAGTTTCTTCCTAGTGATAATGGATGTCTGCGTTTTACCTTGACTGCTACCAGTATGTGGGAAATTTTACACTTTTTTTTGCACTTTTGAAAACGAGTCCGACAGACTCAAAACAGTTATTTTATCATGCATTATTGTGAACTTATTGGCTTAGTTTGCGTTATTACTGTACAAGAGCTGATTATTATGATTGGCACACAGTGACGTAACGTTACCAATTCACAGTGTCTTTAGAACATGTATAGGTATTTAAACATTTTTGTCTTCTTAAAAATACTGACACTAGTCTAATTTTTCTCTCCCTTCAATGTGTAATGACCGAGTTGTTGATAAATGTGAATGCTCACTGCCCAGAGCCCGTCTGCCAGAATCTGATTGAAAGAGAAATTTGGAATGGCTTTAATAATCTTGCACGCTGCTTCTGCATACAGTCAAGTTATTTAATTAAAACTGTGGAGGCCCCAGGGCTACTCTCTACCCATAACATTTCTAGTCGCATTACTGTTTACAAAAATTTTCAAAAGTACAAATGTGTAAAATTCTAGAGCTGGCATTTGACATACAACTACAAGAACTCACACTTGCCCATCAATGATATTATTGTGTGCGCGGCGTATCTTGAGTCCTGGAAGTATTTTATGAGCGGCTACGTCTTTCTGGAGGGAGCGGCTTTAATCGACGGCCGCCATTGTTTTTGTAACGATTTTGGATATCAACAAGGAGGAAATCTTTATCTAATTGTCACGGATTATATGACTTAAAAGTATTTACTCACACTACGTCGGATTTAGCTAATCCAAATAGTGTTGTTACCATGGAAACAACACATTTGCCATCACGATTAAATTCTAGCTGTGAGAATGCAAAGGCGAGCCGTTGCGTAAACGCGCCCTAAGACTGACAAAGCAAAAGCTAAAAAGCTTTTCAGATCGCTCTGGATAACGTAGCGGAACAAATAATGACAACAAATGTGAGACAATTTTTTCTATAAGGACGTGATATCTGAAACAAAACCGCCAAGTTTCAGCCAATCAAAGTAGTGATATCAAAACAAAAAAGGCTGTCACCAAGTTACTACATTAGTCGCCAAGCTAATCCCACCGACTATTACGTCAGGCGTTAAATCAAAAACTTGGTCATTGCTACGGATTGTAGCAATGGCCAGGTATTCGATTTCATCTTTGATCTGATACTCGGTGTGATCAGCTTGGCGACTAATGTAGCTACTTGATGGCAGCCTTTTTTGTTCTCCTATCACTACTTTGATTTGCCGAAACTTGACTGGTTCTTTCACGCTTGTGGGTTTTTGTTTCAGGTAGTCCTTATCCGTACCGATGTGCGATGCCAAGTCCCTGTGAGTGCAACATTACTAGAATTAGCACAAAAGGGATGTATAAACAATTTGTATTAAAACTGCATCACAGTTTGGGATCATGTTCACACTGCAGGGTTCATACAAGGTAAGAATTTGCTTTTTCAAGTATTGTCCAGCTCTCTTTGAGCAGGGATTTCCGGTATTTTGAGCAAATGCTGCGTAGTTCCAAAATCAGGGTCAAACGTTTTCATCACGGTTCGGACCACAAACTTGATGGCAGCCATTTTGGCTCTGATATCACTACTTTCTATGGCCAAAACTGATTGGTCCCTTTACCCTTGTGGGGTTTTGGGATACTGAATATCACAAAACATGAAGAATTTACGATTGATCGTTTTCTCCTTGAGCTCTTCATTTTTTTATGTTTGTACGCATGTTACTTTTTGACTGCCCTTGTATATTGCTTCTAAAAATAAATAATAAACTCACTCACAAATATTTTTCTCCAGTAATTGCTCACATTAAAATGGTGATAATTCTTACAGTTCCAGATACAGTGACAATACAAGAGAAATTCCAGCTTCTTTCTCGTTCTTGCGCTCTTACCAAATTCACGTAAAAAAATATTAACCATGTTTGGCGCAAACACTTGTGCACGATGAATGGATAATATACTTACGCAGACACACAGGTGGAGTTAATGACCATCTAGGCTGACCAGCCAGGTCCAAAGAGCAAACGGCCCACATGGTTCCAGTACTGCTGGTCAGGGGATCGCATTCGTATTCAACTTTGCCATTCCAAAGAGTACTAGTAATGCTTTTCACTCTTCCACGAGTAGGAGCATCTGGTTGACCACAGTCGATTTCTAAGGTAAAATAGTGACAAAAAAGCAAATAGGGTGGGTCAAAGAAAACCTCTAACTTTTTATAAGTTCTACAATCGCTGTCGTAATTTGGTGTGGGTGAACAGTTTGGCCCTCCCTCACTCAGCTCACTCAGTGGTTTAACTCGTAGGG
>JAHWFP010136980.1:64071-76644 GCA_023313725.1 Lithobius niger | reverse complement strand
TTTCAGGTTCCCAATTTTCAAGCCGTAGTTTTCAAATCCTCTGTTTTTAAGTCTGCAGTTTTCAAGTCTGCAGCTTCAAGGCCATAGTTTTCAAATCCCATTTGTTCAAGTCAGCAATTTTCAAATCCCCAGTTTCCATGTACCCAGTTTTCAAGCCATAGTTTTCAAATCCTCAATTTTGAATTCCCCAGTTTTCAAATCCGCAGCTTTCTACTTCCCAGTTTTCAAGTCGACAATTTCAAGTGCCCAGCCTCAGTTTTCAAGCCATAGTTTTCAAATCCTCAGTTTCCAAGTCTCCAGTTTTCAAGTCCCCAGTTTCCAAGTCCCCAGTTTTCAAGTTCTCAGTTTTCATATCCTCAGCCTTCAAATCGTCAATTTTCAAGTTCCCAGTTTTCAAATCCACAGTTTCCAATCCCCAGTTTTTCTATCCACAGTTTTCAAGTTCCCGGTTTTCAACCGCAGTTTTCAAATCGTCAGTCTTCAAGTCCGTAGTTTGGAACTTCTCACTTTTCAAGTCCCCAGTTTTCAATGCCACATTTTTCAAGATCCCAGTTTTCAAGCCATAGCTTTCAAATTCTTGCCACCGACAATACCGTGCCATCCTTCTTCGTGAAGCGTCACTAGATTCACAAACTGACCGTGTTTCGGGGAAGATTCCCCAACAAACTGTTTATGACTGTTCACCTGTGTCAAGAAGCAGTGGCAGAGAATGCGGGGAAGTAACCGTGTTTACATCTGTAGCAAAATCTAAGTTAGTAGGAGGGCAGTAATAGGCAGTCAGCAATTTTTGTTCTACAGTGTATAATTATTGCATGATTTCCTTGAGTTTCCGTGTATCCCCCCTCCCCCCCCGGGCCCCCCCCCCCCCCCCAGGAGGTGATGTGTTATATGTAAACTGGATTTGAAAAGTAGTTATGTATGAAGTTAGGTTAATTTTAATTAACCTAGCATTGCTGGGGTAGGTTAAGAGTTTTTTGTACATATTAAGGCATGTAACCCTGTACATAGATTTAGCATTATTCATGCTTTCATTGCATTCGCTCTTTCTCTCTTTTTCGGAACGGTAAGTGTGATGTTTTGGGTATGTTGCGCAATCACATTAAAGGTGCCTTTTCACCTTTTCAACTGCTAGATGCAGCACCGCAGAATCTTCGAGCAATATAAAGAAAATAGAGGTGAATTAAAAATGGAACAACACTATTCGCAGCAGCGCAGCGATTTTCGTAACTGAAACGAGATCACGTGACCCACACCAGCCTATTGGATGACGGAGAATCTGGAACGTGGATGCTGCGTTTAGAATTTGGGCAACGCTATCGACATGGTGAACAGGCGCCTTTAATGATTGACAACTGGTCTTATCGCTGCTGGCCTTTGCCTACGTAGTAATTAACATGCCGTGTTGCGCGCATCCACTAAAGATACTCTTCAATAAACTTATATAATGGCTGGTGCACCTTAGTAGGGCGCTGCCTGATACTTCCCTTAGCTGTCACTCTGATAGCATATAACATATGCCACAGCAAACGTCGGACCCGCCCTCCCTTTGTGCCCGATGAAGAGGGAGACAGTTTGCGAAAACTAAACCTAGTTGCGAAATTAATTAGGTCGAGTTTGTGTCACGTTGCTGCTCAGGGGAGCGAACGTGCGGTATTGGCACGGGTGTGCATGCAACGTGCTACAAATTTATTTGTTCACAGGGTACTCTTAATTCCCAATGGTTTTCTCCGAAGACCGATCACAAAAACACACTCCTGCTGGGCAACTGAGTCCGTCTTTATTTTTCCGTATCCAACAATCATATTGGCAAGAAAAAAACTAACCAAACCACCTGTTTTCAGAAAGAATAAATCAGAATATAAAGGGTAACTTCAGCAAACAGTCTGCATTGAAGACTGGCCTTGTGAGAATACAAGATACACTAATCTAAGAAAGAAAGAAAATACAACCGCCCCGACTGGGACTCGAACCTAGGACTTCCCGCTGACTAGGTCGGGCACTCTAACTACTGCGCTACCGGGGTGGACACTTGCTATAGGTACCACCCGAGTTAAGTAGCTGTTCAGTCTTTCTCAGTGGTGATCTAGAGGTCACAAACATACACAAGGTGGGGAAGCAATATTGCTTCTCGTCCTCCACACTAAAAGTAATAATGCCCCGGTAGTAATGCCCCGGTAGCGGAGTGGATAGAGCACCTGCCTAGTCAGCGGGATGTCTTGGGTTCGAGTCCCAGTCGGGTCAGTTGTCTTTTCTTTCTTTCTCAGATTAGTGTATTGTGTATCCTCACAAGGCCAGGCTTTAATGTAGACAGTTTTGCTTTGTTCACCTGCTTACAGTTTGCAATTCCATCTTAATCGTTTGACTAATTAGGGGTCGGCAATTCAACACCACTTAACGATTACTCAAAACGTTAAACTTCCTTCGCGTTGTCTAGTTAGGAGGTATTGAAGAAAGACTGTTCTAAATAAAGGCAAAATTGTTTAATCCAAGATGTATTTTTGTTTTTTGGTTTCCTTGAGTGAAATGTTACCTGTTTGAAAGCTCAGGTTTGAATTCATAATCAATCATTACAAAAGCTGAAGAAAATCAATAGATAAACAGGAATTTCATACAGAAGTACATAAACTGCTTATGCAAAAAATCACAACATTATTATTTTCACTAGAGGAAGCCCGTGCTATGCACGGGGCCGGTCATGAATTAAGTTTACGGACACATTTCCCGGGACATTTTTCCGGCATTCTTCCCAACGACTTCTCAGATTGATCGACCTCTCATGCCTGTCTCCTCTTTCAATGGAGGGAGAATGGGAGAGCACATTTGTAATGACGGTGCGAGGAGGGAAGAAGTGATTGTTCGGCCCGACGAATTGTCAGATTGAACCTTTATTGAGTTGATCGACCACTCATGCCTGCCTCCTGTTTCCATGCAGGTAGAGTGGGAGAGTACATTTTCAATGCTGGCGCGAGGAGGGGAGAAGTGGTTTTCCTTTTGGCTTTCCTTTTAGCCGGTCTCCAATATTATTATAAAGATAGACCAAAGACAAAGCTCTCTATTGGGCTGAAGTTTACATTAGGCACATACTCGATGTGGTTTTGTGTGGTTTTGTTGTTATTGTCAGTTATGTTAGGTAAGTTTGGGGTTTGGCATTTCATACTGAGGTAGTTAACTGGTTAGTGTTTGGCATTTCATACTGGGGCACTTAATTGGTTAGGTTATGTTAATGATGATTTAACGAGTTTCCGCAATTTGGGATCAATTGGTAGTGCCTTCCGTCAAAATTAAAGGTAGTTTTTTTTTCTCTTTTTTCGAATTTCGGGCCATGTGCGTAAAGGGAACGTGGGAGGAAAACGGGCTCTCGTCCGATTTTTATTTTTTTTAATGGACTAAGAATTACCTGCTGAGTAATGTTTTCCTCTTCCATTTTTGGGGCAAACGCACCGTTTGGCCGTGGTGAAGGTCCAAAGTTAGCACCGCGCCACGGCATGAACTGGGCGAAAGTCCGGTAAGTGAAACGCCAAACCCCAACCAGTTCAGTACCTCTACTGAAATGCCGAAGCCGGTTCCTAACCTAACCGACAATAACAATAAAACCACACGAAACTGACAATAACAACCCACCTATCTGAACTGTTTACGGGAAAAAATATCAGCTGGGAACATGAGAAGAAAACGGCCTCTCGTCCGTCAGCGCAAAGAGTGCGGCTTTCATTAATTTCTGACGGCCAAACGTAGCCATTGCCCCAAAAATTTTATGGGAAAATATTCTCCAGTTGATCATTTTACGTCATTCTAGCCCAACGAGAGATCAATCGCTTTGGAGCTCTTATTCTTCCCATAAGCCGCATAAAGTAAACTTGTTCCCTCTATTGTTTATTTTACTATCGAAAGTGATCGTGGAATGAATTTATAATTCTGCCTGTATTTCGTTAGCTACGCACCTATAGGATGCACTATCCCGTTGCCTCACACGTTTGTCGAATTGATACTACAATAAACTGTTACACTATATAATCGATTATACAATAATTACCTGATTAGCAGGAGCCACATAACTACCCGAATTGCCAATATGCGTAGAATCCTAGGACAGCCTTCCCGGCGAACCGTAAAGTAGCCATCATTTTTTTTTCATGGGATCGCGAATAGCCCAACAACAGATAGAATACCGTTTTCCGTGCATGTTGTCAAAACCTGAAATAAGCTGGGCCAGTTCCGGTTCAACTTTTTTTCATACAGAAACATTATTCGTAAAAATTTTTAGTCAAGGACCTACAACCCTTCATATGCAAACGATTTAACCATAAACTCTTCAATAACAACGCCTATAATTTGCGTGCACGTCTTCTGATCGAAATCATGAAAAAACGACTACTATTTTAGTCACTTCCGGCCAGACGCTAAAGGTGATAGGCATGATCCGTTCAAATAAACGACTGGAGTGGGACGTGACGTCATTAAACAATAGCTCACGACGCAAGCACCTTTTTCTCCCCGACTGTATATCAATAACTGCTCTATGCATTATATGCATAAGCAGTTAAAAACGGAGATCTTCAGTAATTAAGATTATTCTCTCATAATTTAAAATTCACTGCACCTTAGACAATCTCGGTAATCTTAATTTGCCTTTACTCTAAAGTTTGACCTCAACCTCCCATGTAAAGGCCGAAATTTTGACGCTTAAAAACTCCGTCGTCTGTGAATATTTTTCGATTAAATTTGGTGTGTAAGCTTTGTTGGACGTGATGAACAAGCACACCAAAATTCATTAAATCTGCAGATCCTATAAAGCTGGTTCTTAGCTCATTTTACAGGTATAGCTCTGCAGAAGGCCTTTTCTAATTGGTCAAGTGGTTCAGGGGGTAGGGAGCTCTAAACGACCAGGTATATTGTTTTATTCAACAATGCCAATCAGCAAACGCCGACTGCAAGACGTAGACTGAAGTTTAAAGGGATTAAATATTAAAATAAGCTAATGTAAACTGAATGGTACGAAAAAGCAGCACGAATTAGAAAACAAAAACGAACTCGTTTGTTGCTTAAGGTAAGGTTTAACCGACCCGAAGTCAAAACAGCAAAGGAACACAAATAAACTTTCCTGTAAGGTTTCAGATACTGCAGTGTTGCTGTACTGTTTAGTTCACCTGGAACTTTACTGCTGCATCCAACCATTATACACGTAAATACTATTAAAGCCAGCGCCCAAATTTCAAAACTTTTCATGGCCAAAGAAAAAATAATTTAGGCCGCCCGCGCACTGAGCGACTTGGCCGCGCAGCCAGGTTGTTGCAGCCAATGAAAATGATTACTGCGTGGATTTACATAAACAGTAAGCATTCTCATTGGCTGCAGCGACCTGGCCGCGTTGCCAAGTCACTCAGTGCGCGAGCGGCTTTAAGGACACACACATTTTCAAGGATTTCAAGCACTATTCCAGCCATGGAATTTTATTGTCGTTTTCCAGGACATTTCCAGGTTTTCCTGCACTTGCACGAACCCTGAATTACCTGTAGAGCTCTGCTAAGCCCACTAAGACGATTCGTTTTTTAAAACATTTTCCAGCAGTTTCGTTTAGCCAAGTAGAATATGTACGAATCATGTCCTGATCTATTGTACGTAAAAATGGTAAAAACATTTAACTGCAGCAGTAAGGTTTCACGTGGACTAAACAGTACAGTAACACTGCAGTACGTTAGACCTTACAGGAAAGTTTGTTTGTGTCCCTTTGCTGTTTTGACTTCGGATCAGTTAAACCTTACCTTAAGCATCAAACGAGTTCGTTTTTGTTTTCTAATTTATTATAATGTTACTCTCGCGACGATTAAACTTAATCTTTCATTTATCCAGTGAGTTATGCCAGTTTTAGTTTAGTTTTAGTTTATATAACGAGACCTTAAGTTACAAAAAATTATTTAAAGATTTTTCTGTGTGATTAATTCTAAAATAACATGCCTCTGCCAATTAATTATCCCAAGCCCGACAAAAAATAATTTAGTTCCACTGCCGGGGAAAATATTATTATATTTACCAGCTCGCTTAGTAGATTTGGTTAAGTATTCAAAGGTGATTAAATTAAATTTAAACTTGATTAAATCCAAGTTTTACCTTGACTCAACATTCACTATTGCAAGCAATACCATTACTTGTTCAATGCCTACCTTGGCAATAGGAGCTCAACAACATCCCTCAGACTGGTTCCTCTCTTTCCACACCTACTTTCACACTGGTGCGATATTGGTTCGTCTGGACAACAAGAGCACCACAGATCAACAACTTATCGTTAGGAGCAGGCCGCCCGGTCCCCGATCAAATCTTTTATTCTGCACTCTTAAGATCAACTCTTACGTTACTTTAAGGCCCTGTTCAGCCCCCCCCCCCCCCCACCGACCCAACAAAAAAAAAGATGGCTGATTAAAGGGCCCACAGTGTTATGCTTTGTAAGTGGCGGGGGACGTTTTACATGACTTCCTTTTCTGCAGACCCTATGCCTTGCGTTCAGCCTTAAAGCGTTGTTGATTCAAAATTGATGGGTTTTTTTTCATTGCGCACAGGAAAACAGACCACCAGTTCTGCTATCTATTATTGCACTGAAATATCTAGAAACTTACACGAAATTAAATTTCCATTCCAAACTATAATATTTTAATTATCAATTGATTTTGGAATAACGTTTTTACCTTTTTTTTCTGTTATTCCAAAACGAAAAAACCTTATCCCACCATTATATTTACTGTAATTAACTGTCAAAATTTACCCACAGGATTTATTCATCGACCACTGGCATTTTTCCTTTAACTACACCAAGAGCAATAGTAACTGTGGCAATTATTGTGCTGTCCAGTTTCAATATCAAAGATCAGTAGTCAAAATTTTTTTTATACAATTCATATAATCATTTTAACCTGCTCTAGGCTATCTCTCAATTAGTTTTAAATGATAAAAAGGATTTTATGCTTTTTTGGTATGTGATTATTTAACAAAATAGTATCAATTGGATATAACAACATCCACTTCTTACCACGGAATTCGTGTGGAACGGTTCGTGTAAAGTTTGTTTAGCTTTCACAAAGTTTATAACAATCACTAAAGATTCAGTTACGTACTGAAAATGAGGCCACGGTTCGCGTTTGCTTCCGCAAATTTTGTTGTAAAATGCATATTTAGCGACACTGTTTCACCCACAACGTTTATTGTCTCTTTGTATGACAGAATGTAACTTCTGTTTGTAAAAATGTACTTAGTCACTCAGGAAAATGCTGTAGGGGTCTGCTATTCTCAACAAGAATATCACTTTACAGAATTGGTTATAAAAACGATGGCTGCCACAGTTTGCTTGTTGCGCTTCCCTGGAGTTCACTATAGCGAGGTCAACTTTCGCCCACTCGGCATTGAGGCAAGGATGCTTGCTCTCGCCATAGCAACCTAAATACGACGCACTTTGCTTTTCGCGAACTCCATTGAATTAGCACACGATTGCGTTTATACTAATTTTTTATCTTTTACTTTTTTGTGGGGGGGATTTGTCTAGCTCTCAGTGTAGGCATACAGGGTACTTTTTGTGAGTTTGTACTGCGTGTTGTGCAATTTTTTTGTTTTTATTTCCAACTAGTTTGTTTACAGGCAGCGAAGTTCGAAAAGGGGGCGGGGGGAGGGAGGGGGCATCGTGCACGGAAATGAATCTTGTTGCGTGCTGCATTACCAAATCAGCCCGTGCAACATTAGTCCGAACAAATTTCTAACCACCTTTTTTGTTCCCGTTTGGTAGATGCTCCAAAACAATATTACGCGTTACGTCACCAGGTTTACTGACCCCCTCCGATTCCTCCTCTTGCGGCGGGACGTCAATAATAATTGTGCATTCTCCCCCACGCCCACTCCCCCCCCCCCCAGAAAACTCACAGAGTTTTGCGTTTGAAGAAAACTCTTCGGTACCTAAGCAGCAGTAGTCTCATGGACCTAAATTGTTCGACAGCAGTGGTCGGATCGGTGACCGGCCACCCAGCCGAGTTAAAGGTTTTATAGGCCATACTAGCTGAAGCCCGTGCTGTGTCCGGGTGGTGTTAGGTTCACGGTTTGTAACACTGGTTAGGTACGGTAGCTCACGTGCATGCCCATGTTTGATCAAGTCAAGTTTCATAAAATTTAAGCAGACACTATGTAATAAACGCTCAGCCATCATGCGTCTCAAATCCTCCACCAACCCCGTAAGGTAATGATTCTCCCCCCCACCCTTACTTTCTAATGATCACTCCTATTATATTGTTTATGTTGGTGGAAGTGAATGAGGCTCAATGCAGTCCAGAAGCTGCCCTTTCGAGAAGCATGCTGTCCTGAGAACTCCCCCCCTCCCCCAAGCTTCGTTTCTGACAATTGGTTCTTAACAATTTGTGATAGATTTTCCTGAATTTTCGGCCCAATTTATACCCGAATTTCGATCTAAAAAAAAGTTGTACTTGGTCAGCATAAAAAATTCAAAATCCTTATCGGAGCCCCAAAATATTATGCTTTTGAAATTGTCAACTCTTGCTTTTACGATGAGCATCATGACTACACCAAAGGAAAGTTACGTTTTTCAGGTTTTTTGGGGGGAAAATGGGACCACTTTTTTTCTGTGTCCTGGGATTGGATTTTGAACTTTTCTTTTAAATAACTAAGACTATGAGTATAAACTCCAGATAATCTGTATACTGTAATTGTAAATATTCTATTGACTATTATTCATTTTCGTTTTGTAATTTTACTCATTTTATTTATTATGCTATAAGCTTATTTATATTTTTAAGCATTCACTTTTTTTAATTCAAATGTACTTATAACGTATTCCATGTATAATGCCTTTGAATTATTAGTCCTGGTGATCGCACATATTGTTCCACATGGACTTCGTGGCTTACATTTGTCCACGTAATAAACATTTATTATTAATATTATTATCGTTTACTAAGAAGCAAGTAAGCATATTATGCGAACTCCGTACCGCCCCCCCCCCCCGCGGTATCAATTTCAAGACATATACGACATACGGGTTTGTTTTGTTTCAGCTTCCTTCAGAAACAGAATTAAAATTATCCTATCAAATTTTTTTTAATCTTGATTTCATTATTTTTTAAGATTTAAACTATATGTACTGTATTTGTTTTGTCGTCGTTTTTCTGTTTATACATGTTCTATAAAGTCACATAAAGTTTTGCTGGCCGGAACTATGCATTTATTCGGCATTTTTTTGGACAAAACACGTAGGATCGGCAGCAATCCGTAACTCAAAACAATGCAATCGCAGCAAAAAACGACCGCCGCTTGTGATTGCGAGCGCCATCTGAAAACTGTCTTGGCGTAAATGAAGTTTTTGACACGCGTACAATGGAAGATATCAACCTTTACCCAAAGGACGCTGATCGAAAAACCATGCCGGAACCAAGATTAATTAACTAATCTTGCCAGAACTGACCGTGAACCATTGACTGTTAACAGCTGTTACAGTGTTAACCTAATGCCCAAATCCAACCAACACAACAACCGCATAAGCCTGAACGAATTTGTAACGTATTAAATTAAGTACTTTCACGGTAACGTGCAGACTGTAGGAGTTTGGTTGAGTGTGATTTATTGTTTACCATGTCGGCAATAGATGGCGCCATCTGTCTATGGTCATGAGAGTCTTGCCCGGCCTTGCCGGAACTGACCTCGACTGTCAACTGCCGTTATTCGGCTGTTATAGTGTTAACCTAATACCTAAATTCAACCAACACAACAACCGTATGAGCCTGAACGAACTTTTAACGTATTTACTACTTTCATGGTAACGTGATTATTTGTATTACTGGTTTCTGGGTTGTGTGAGTGACCCGGAGGACGGACCGGAAGTTTCACCGATTGTACGGAAGTTGTAGTCACGAACCTAACCGATTTAACGATCTTATATATGTATATTTTAACTGCTGTTAAAGTGTTAACCTAATACCTAAATTCTACCAATACACCAACCTTAACGTAGCATCTACTTTCACAGTCGGACTATTTTTATTACTGTTTTCTGTAATTTCTGTCAGTTGACCGGACGTTGCACCGAAGTACGGAAGGAAGTTGGTTAACCGGAAGCCGATTTAGCGATCTTATAGGGCGCCTTCCATAACTATCAATCCAAAATCAACCATCTGGAGGCAGTTTGGTACCGTTAACATACAGAATGCCCATGAGCAAACTCCGCTCCGCCTCCAGACTGGATGAGTTCGGTTGAGTTTGGCTTGGGGTTTTCGAAGGCCCTGTTTTATACGATACATACATACATCTTGCATTGCTCTATGCTACCTTCTATTGTCAAAGCTCCGCCCTTCGGCGCCAAACGTTTGGCCTGTACGTAATGCAGAAAAGCCAACATGCAGCGCTGTACTTTAGGGGCAGCCACGCGGCCAAAGCGCGTTCTTCCAGGAGAAGCGACTTAGTGACCGGCCTGAACAGTTTACGTTCTCAGCATAAGGGTCGGAAGTGGGGAAGGAGTGGATGAGGAAATAATGCCGTAAATGATTACCCAAATAAAAAGAAAAATTGACCAATTAATCGTTTTAAAAAACAGGTAATGAAAGGTAATGAACAGGTATTTTTATTGTAATTACAAAGTGACCCGTCAAACCGCACCACCTGGAATTTTTGTTAAAAATTTAAACTTGGTTCTGATTTTTTTGTTTTTAATCTAATTCTGAATCCAAGAAAGTGGTTCCAACTTTTGGATTTATTAGGGCGAAAAAAAAAATCAACTTTCGTTCGATGTAATCTGACAATTGACGTTCGAAACTTTTACATGTATCATCACGATTTATTGCACCGAACAGAAATTAAATTCAATTTTTTTTTTACCTTTCAGAAGCAAGACCTATACTTTTAGGTTAAAAAATAAAGTCTTCCCTCTTTTCGCTCTGATTTTTAAAAACAAATTCAGATCTCATTTTGGATTTAAACAAAAAACGTTCACGTGGTTCCATTTTTACGGTTACTCGGTCTACCTGTAACAAGCTTGTTACCCAACTCCGCCCCCCCCCCCCCCCCCCGGCGGGGGGGGGGGGCGGTTGGGCCATTATTTGTTTTATTAACAATTTATCGTTGGGGTCAAATTATACAAAGTCGTTATCGTACTGGACAATGGTGTCCACTGCTCCTAGATAATTCTCAATTTATTTTTATGTTGTTAATTTTTCCACGAATCCTTCAGCTGCCAAGTTAGTGTATAGCCTAATGCTTTTGCACTACTGAACTGGCTCAAATTTGAACTTAAAACAAACTTTTTTGGTAGCAGAAGAAAGTCCGGGGAATTGAACAGGAAAACCTCGGACTATAGTGGGGCAAAAGACTTTTCAGTGAACGTAAATTCAAGATCCATAATGGCTAAAGGGCCAGGTCAATGTCGTCTGTCGCGTTACGTTTTATTAGTATGTTGGCTGTTGTGTTTTGGATCAGGTTTTCTTATTTTTATTTTTAAAATTTCTTTTGTATTTTGACAAAGAATCAGCTCATGTATAACTTTATGCCAATTTTCACGTAGTAAAAGCAACAAAGACAAAATCTTGTTGTACTTCTTGTTAGGACATTTTTTTGTCAAGCTCAGCGTCCGTTTTGCTGATCAGATTAGCAGCATTCTAGTTTATAGTAGGGCCACTAAGAGAATGACTTGATGTTATCATCGATTGTTTAAGTCGTGACCTCGCTTGCTTGTTTTAGGTGCATGCATGGTGCACTCTTGGCCATTCATTACCCGTTACCAAGCATGCTTCCATCCATGGTTTGGCAGCGCTACGTACACGATCGGATCGAGGTGGTCCGTGCCTTAGCAACGAATTCAATTGGAATGATCGTTTTGAGACGTTGTTATGGCTACGTCAACACATAAAATAATTTTAGCAGCTAAGAAAGATAATTTGTGGTTCCTTTCATAACATAGTGAAGTGAGAAAATGTTTGTTCCACTAGAAGTACTTTTAAAAACGATATAAAGGTTCGTTACTGAAAAAATAAACGTCGCTCGCGCTTAAAGCATCATTCATCCTCCCCTATGGTTGTCAGGCAACAACAAGTAACGCAGGCAAGCCATCTAAATTCAGCTGCCGAAAATCCAAACAAACAAGATAATAGTGAAATATTAAATTAAATCCCTATACTTTTTTTTTTAAATAAAGGTCAGGTAAAATAAGACAAATGAAGAATAAGACGAGCTCCGCGTGTAAAATAAGCATACTATACCTAACACGAAAAACTGTTGGACTGCGTACGGCAACTGTTAAATCGACCGTAGCCGTCTCGTGATTTCGGCAGTGTTCTATTCCTTTCGATAACAAACGCCTGGCGAGTCGAAAATAGTTTAAAATAAATTTACACGTGTTACCTTGAAACGTGTGTAAATCCTAGATAAACGGGGAAAACAAATACATTGACAGTGTTAGTTGTCAAACTCTCTCGTTTGTTTACATACGTAGAACAAAGTGGAGCTACAAATTAACCATCTGTTTTGTCCACTCCCGATCTTTTCGTGAGATTTCTTGTATCCAGACGTTAACTCTGTAGTGTTGCACGAATCTTCTTT
>JAHWFP010136980.1:29382-63971 GCA_023313725.1 Lithobius niger | reverse complement strand
CCCCCCCCCCCACCAATCCTCATGCCAATTTGTCAATTTAGTTTGTAATACAGTACATTGTAATCAGCAGCTGGCAAATAACACAAATAATAGCACAATGGATTTTTATTTTTATTTACCAATTAATTAGACTTCTGACAAGTCGGCTATCCTTTTTCCAGCAAACCCCAAGCATTCCTTCGATCTGCCGACACTTTCTTAACAATAGGGAGTTGTTTATTTGTACGCATGTCTACAATAATACGTCTTAATTGACATGTCGGAAGTATAGGATCTTACCCGTTTCCCGAGTGCTGAGCTCTAACAATAACGAGGTATTGTTGGGCTCAGCATGAGGGAACGGGTAAGATCCTATTTCTCAACCACCTTCGCCTTCTCCGCACGACCCGTCATTGTTACCACGCGTTGACTTATTGTTGCATTTGAACTAGTGCTAACGATAGTTAAGCGGCGTACAAACGTTCTATAGTGAAGATATGATAGTGGCAGCATCTGATGTTTTGCACGGTAACCAAACCACTGGCAAAACAAGATAAATGCAGCGAACTTGACGATGAACAATTAAAGCAAACATTCATGGTGCCACATTGCATTTTCTACAACTGTGTTATGTTGTGATGAATTTTAATTCTTGCATTACGAAAGTTTCGTAGTCTTTTTTTTTTTTTAGGTTGCAACGCATTTCTGAATTTTAATAATTCTTGAATACGAAAGCTTTGTTCTTTCCTTTTATTTTGGTTGTTGGATGTATTTGATCATCATTGATAAAATTACGTAAGGAGATTCGTGTTGTTGGCGTTTATGCCGTATTTGTGATAGATGTAAAACTAAAAAGGAAAGGAGTGGTGAGATATCCCAGCACCCAAACCAAAAACCATTGTTGCGATCCTACACTGTTCCATTGTTACAAGAGTGCGGAGAAGAAGAAAGCGGTTGAGAAAAATTGCGCTGCGAAATGGGTGATAGACGCGGCCATTTTTTTTTTTTACCCCGGCGTCTCTACATCACTTGCCCGGAAAAGCTACAGGCTTACGCGCCCTGCATGTGACGTGTAGCAATTTAGCAAAACGTTACAATACTCCCGGCAGTAGCAGCCACTGCACACTTTCTGGATTGCGTGTTAGTTCTATACTCTCCAAATTCACTCACCCTGGATTCGAAATACTAGACGACGTTTTAAACATCTCCAGAGCTTGACTTGAGTTTTACCGCGCTTCGCTAACGATATACTAACAAAGTTGAATTCGACGCCATGTCTGGGCTCGATTGAACTCGCTGTTGGCAAGGTGCACCTATCCTACTGGCAAAAACGCGCGATATTCGACGAAGGCCGAGTCATTCTTTCAGTGGCCGGACTTTACGAAGAGTGATATTAGGCAAATAAACAAACGAAAATCGCTGTAAATACGTATAGGAGAATAATTAGTAATAAATACTTAATACTTGTTTTAGTGTATGATTTTCACTGTTGTTCTTTTACGTGTTCGTTATCTCCTGTAGACCAAAGATAATAACGCTAGCTGCAAGGTACACTCGATATTAATGGCGGTAAATAAAAAAAAAAGGGCCTGTAGTAAGCCAATGCTGTGAGTGTGAATTTCTTAGGCCTAAAAACGTCGTATTGTCAATTTCCTTACGCTGCGCAACACATATTAATGTTATAACCCAGGAAAGAAAAGATACCACTTGTTGAACATTTCAGCAGCTGTTCTTAAATAATAATAATAATAGTAATAATAATAATAAGAGCATTTTTAAGGGCCAAAAAACAAGCACGTATATCCAGTAGCCCTTGAAGGTAGCTCAACGACCTGCTTCGGATGCAAGAATGGCGTTATGTCGCTATCTATAAGAGATATTCTCCAATTGCAGTGCCTATAAATCCTAAGACAATTTTCGGATATAAAAACGATAGAGGAAGACAGAAACAAACATACGCCGTAGCATCAGGGAAACTGCAGTGAGTATATCCCGCTTGTTATCATGGCGGAAGGTAGAGGAGCGGGGTATAATCGGCCTAGTGCGGTATAATCGGGGTGATTATACCACAGTACTTTTTCGTTGTGCGCATGCGCAACTTACCGCGCTAAGCTTAAAACAGACGCCAACTGCTAGTTAATGACTATGGCTTTTGACTCGCATTATATACCAGCTAGAAAACTCGACGTATTCGTTACGATTTTCATATTTTAACATCACACTTTATAATTTTTTAGGCTAGTATATTATAATTTTTCCTCGGCGATCTATTGGCATAAATAATATTAATTTTACCACATTACTCATTTAGATTTTTGATCTCATGGTAATTATTAGCAAACGATTAAAAATTAGTACAGGAACACACACAGCGCCATCTCTCGGCGGATTTCAGCAATGCGTAGTTGATGCGGCGTGTTTAAAGGAAGAAAGTCGCCGACGCAGCAGATCGTCTGTAACTTCTTGTTGGCGACAAATAATTTTATGAACTGATAAAAATGGTAAGCTAATAAAACGTAGCATTACCGTACGTTATAAATATTGATAATAACACAAAGAATGTTTAGTTCTTTTGTTATTATTTATTTTGAATTGGGATATACTCCAATAAAACAGCCCACTAGCTTTTGTGGATAATACGGCTAAAAATGTTTTCGCACTCAGCCTGTAACCAGACTAAAACTAACTCATGCTAATTAATTTGAAATTATACCCCTCGCGCTACGCGCTCGGGTTATTGTTGCAAAATAATTAACATTCGTTAGTTTTAATATCAGGTTACAGGCTTCGTGCGAAAACAGTAGCCGTATTATCCACAAAAGCTCTAGGCCTATTACTACTGAAAATAGGAAAAAATTACACTTGGAAATTTTTTATTTTAGGACCGAAAACTGCTTTGCTACCGTGCCGGTGAAATGGAAAGGTTTCGATGCCGAGTTCATGGTCCACAATTGTTGCGGCCTCCTGAGCTGCGGTGGCAATACTGGTAGTTCGGGTTATTTTTCCCTGCGAGTTGCACTTGGTGGTTATAGCAAGCACCACTTTAAAGCATAACATTAAAGTCAGCAATTACCTGCTTTGAATCTATATTTATTTAATTAAAACCAGTGATAAAAATGGAAAGAACTCTAAAGCGTAGAGGGCCTAACGTTAAGGCTCCATTAAAAAAAAAATCCTTAAAATCAGTGAAACAAGAAACCCATGCAACGTGGGATACTAAGACAAAATCTGAGCGACAATGGAACTGAATGTCAGGGACCACGGAGCGTTAAAGTGTATGTTTGTATTTTAATACTACACCCCTTGTATTCATTCAGCTGTCTACGGTTTTGGGTTTTTGTGCATTAATATTGTTAAGGATTACCGAAATATCAATTATTTGGTGTGTTTATTAAATTAATAGTAGCTTTATTGCTCCAAGATAGAAGTAAAGCAAAGTGGTTTGTAAGGGACATTTTAATGTCCACTTGCACCAAACCACGTTAATGTAAAAGTTAGCAAACCAAATAGATTCTAGTCAAAGTGGATTTAAAACCCTTCTTAAAATCGCGCAAGTCTACGTTGCTTAGATTTCTCTCTAAAATGGCCGCAGGTTTATACATAACAACTGCGTACGGTAGCAGGTTCCTGATATTAAGAAAAATCTGAATACAAGCCAAAGAGCAAAAACCATACATTATAACTAACGTAGTACAGTAAGCTGCCTTTACGCACTTACGTTTCGTCGGAGTGGCATGACTTGGATTCGAAATGGCAACTCACTCCGTCACTGTTCACTGACATAACAGTCATCACTCTATTGGAAAGAAATATTTTCGATAGTATCTTTTAAGATCGACAGTAAGTTAAGCCAATGTCGTTTCGGCTAAAAAACGTGTAATTTCATGGCGTTGTTTGCTACACGATTTTGCCTTAGATTGCGATTTTATTCAGTAAGTTATTATTTCTGTATTACCTTCTCGTATTTGTAAATATTTTAATATTTCAAGCGGTGGTTATTTTATTTTGTGCCCCAGTGATATTTTGCCTAAAATGAATTTATTTTAGAAGCGTCAATATCACACTTCTAAAGTATTCTACAATACAGACACGTTAGCCTTAGTGGTCTCATTGCAACAAGTTATTCCCTTTTAGTATTTAATCCATCATTTATTCGCCGTTAATTTACACGAGCCCACGCCCAATCGACAAACCGTGCAGGTTTGAAAACAGCACGTCGGCGGAAGGGCGTACTCGTTCATTCGCAAATTTCCCCGTGTAGGAGTTTGGCTTTATAAAGTGAACAATTATTAAGGGTGTCGCACAACAGTTCAACTTCGCCCTTCGCACACCCGCACGAGGGGTTTGGGTGAACGGTTGGAGGAGTGAAGATGAAGCGCTAGTGTGTGTGTGGAATCACCCACACACGCCCAAACCCTCCCCAGTAATCTTGGTTTGAACCAGCGTGGGCTGGGAGTTTGTGCCCGCCAAACACATCACTTCGCACTCGTCTCGTCGCGTTACGCCCGCCATGGCTACGGTGCTGGCTGTGGCGTCGTTTGCGCATGCTCGTACGCATCTTCCCGATCCGTGCGTCTCTCAGCATTCCCGATCGAAGGTCTATACGCGGGCCGGGGCAGGTAATGCCGCCGCGCCCATGACTCGTTACCATGAGGGAGAATCTGGATTCAAGCACGGATTCGGAGGAGACCTTCAGCCGCCGACACACCCAGAGATGACCGATAACAAGGCCCTTCGTCGCGGGGACAACCATGCCGCCATAAACCGTTTACCCAACCGCTGCGAGCCACGTTATCGCCGCAGTTCACGTCTGCTCCAAACTCCACTGCCCGGTAGGTGTGTGCGAGAAACTGCATGCATCCCCAAGAATGGGGGAGTCCTCTCTTCCCACAGGGATGTGGGATTGAGAGAGGAGCATCCTCCACCGAAACAAAACAAGTCCCCCCCAGCAGAAAGGGATCTGTATGTTAAGCCCAAAATGACATTCCCCCCGCCATGAAATTGAAACACATATCGGAAACGCTAACACCAGGAGGGGAAGGGTGAAAAAGACACAATGAAACATGGTCAGAAATCGCAATAAAGCATCGATCGTTTACGTCTGGGATGATGGAATGGGAGATGCAAACTCTTCCGTGTTTCGTGTGTACACATCTATGCGTGCACACCGTCAGTCGTATAGTACACATAACAACCGTTTTCTAATGATTTTAAAACGGTTTTAAAACGATTACCGTTATCAACATGCGTCTTTATTTGTACACACGAACGTTGGGTACATCTTCTGTCAGGCTACATTGAATTATGACCGGTTTATAGTCAAGATGTTTCGACGTTTATTAAAAACGGATTTATAATCGTAATTCTAGATTGTGTACTATATTGCGGCAGGAACGATATGGTTTTTAAAAACCATAGCGTTTCAATTTAAACGTGGTCTAGGTAATTCGAATACAAGGTATTTTCTGAGGGTACGTATTTCTCCTACGTATTTGTTCTAGTTTTTAAGGTTTTAAATTGTGAAAGATTTTCCGAGCTAGATATTGTGTTTATCATACAGTTCATATGGCTCGAATATATAAAACAATATGTATTTTCAAACGGTTCCGTGATAAAATTCTGTTTTCAAATAATATTTCCACTCGAATCTAAGGTATAATCAGCGTTTTACACTAACAATTTACTATTAATCAAAGTCATGTTTATGGTAGACCGATACGTACAAAAATCGTAACGAAATGCAGCTTATTTAAGCCACTTTGTAAAAGTGAAATAGTTTGTTTTTGTCATTTTGAATTGCCATCTTGTTGCTCAGCAAAATGGCGCCAATTCTCGTTGCCAAGCTTTGAACGAGAACTCTTGTACGCATGCTCATTATGTCATCAACTATGACGCAACGTCTGGTGACGTCATCGTGCTCAAATCACGAGAGGGTATTTGACGTAAAAGAGCACCTGTTAGATTTGTTTATACAATCGCCGAAATTAAGGAAAACACACAATGCAGATTTAAACGAGTGAATTTTCTTAAAAGCAAGCATTGATTTTACACTTTGTCTGTTGTTATGACAACCGGAAGTGCCATTTATGCAGCATCTCGCATCCCCCTTCCTCCATCCCATGCTTTCCGCTCCCGGCGATCAAAGCAATGTGTGTGCGCATGCGCTATTGCTGAACCAGGCAAATATTTCGGGGGTCGAGCAGAACAAAAAATGTGAATCCATGTTGCTGCCGGAAAAGGCAGAAGCAGGTTTTGCCGATTACCGGGCGTAAAAGGAAAGTAGATGCGATCACTTCCACCCTCATGAAAAGATCATTTTTCGGCCAAGTTCAAAAGGGGTAAAGTGAAAACGTGGTCCTCATCGTCACCGAGCAGGTGCGCCGTATTTCGGCGTAGCGGCAACGAGCAATTGTGTCGAGGTGGAATTGGGGGTGAGGAAGGACGCGTGGTTAAAGATGGCGGCCTCCATGAATTCGAACGAAACAACAGGTTGGGAATCATAGTTGAATGAAAACCAAAGATCGAGTTGTTTTATTTTTTTATTGAATCGGTAAGCTTTTTAGTTTTATTCCTAAAAGGAAAGTCTGGAAAATTTTCTTAACTATTGAAATTCTTGGCCGCGTTTTACACTATAGAGCAGCGTCATGTGACGTCATATTGGCTATAAGAGAGATAGCTGCAAGGGGCACTAGATTAAAATGGAGGGAAAAACAACGGCACTTCTAGTTAAGGCAGTGCTTTGAGAGCGGATTTTCATAGGCTTAAAAAAACGTTGTTTTCTCCGATCCCTTATGCTGCTAGGTTGGAATTGGAAAGTAAAGATTCCACTTGCTTAAAAATGGCAGTAACTGCTAACAAATCGACAAAAATCACGCCTTATAGGCCTAAGAAATCCACTCTTAACAGCATTGTCTTCAGTAAAACGCCCTTCTTTTCGCCCTGCAGTGCCCCTTGCAGCTATCCAGTTATTGGCTCCACCATAGAGTTATATACAATAATACTACGTTGTGTCACTGCCCTATTAAACGCATGGTATCAGCAGGAGCGACTTGAAAGGCAGTGTCCACGATAATACTACCTATTGCAGGCAGTGCTTCCATTTTCACTTACAGAATTTCCTCGAGTAAAGACAAACTTTCCCCTCTTTTTTTCCCTGTGCAAAAAAATTTTTTTTTTTTTATTTCCCTTATTTAATTTTCTTTCATTACACCACTAATTTTGAACATTTCCTAATTTAAAAGCAACATTATGACCCGTTTTAATGGCACAGGAGTGACTCCTATTGACGCAAATTGAAAATAAAATTCACACCATTATTTACTTTATTGGAACTCGTTCTCCTGCCAGAAGTGATGTATATGGATGGACCTGTACAAATGAGTACTTCCATAATTTTCCTTATATTAGCCTTAATAAACAAGCAACAGACGAGACACAAACACTAACGGAATTGTAAATTGGGGTTTTGTAAGGGTTTAAGATCGTGAGTCCCTAGAGAAAATAGCAAGTTGCAAATAAAACACACAATTTTCCCATTTTTTCCCTTTTTCCCTGTTTAATTTTTTTTCCCTTTGAAGAGCATTTTTTCCCTAAAAAAGGGAAAAATTCCATGTAAGTGGATGCACTGACCACAGGTTCTATCTCTCGTTCATGGTCGCGACCCCGTGCGGTCAAATTTGGAAAGAGTGATCATATTCTTCTCGGAAAACACGCGTTGAAAATATGCTATATAGGTTTTAACCTAATAGGTAGATGCGAAAAAATGCCACTCCGGTAACGATCAATCTAGGCCTGCGATACCTACGCTTGCAACACCGATTCACGAACGTCAAGTGGCGAAGTAGAGGGCAACCCAGGGCCGACTGAGGCAGAAATCGCGTGTTCGCCTCCCGTCTCAACGCCAGTTTGGGCGCGTGCGGAAAACTGACGTTTTTCAGTGCTGCTCTGATCAAATAAAATTCCAGCGATGTTGAATCAACTGGCCTGTACCTGAGAAAGGAAACCGACAGCTTCTTTCCCAGATGGCCTTGTGACGAGAGATGGAATATGAAGCAATAGATACAACATGGACACTTTGCAGCAAGACTTACGGATCAGTTTTTTCGATTGTTCCCTGCTGAGTGCCGATTCCCATCGTGTACGATTTGAATGAATGAATAGCTATTTAATGCAAGAGCAAAAGGAAAGAGAAGGGCTAAAGAGGCCATTTACATCCTGCCAATAAATTTCTCTGTCAAAACGGCAAATATTTGTAGGGGTGAAACAGCTGGATGTTCATTGAGCTCTGGTTGCAAACAGGCCTGGCTTATGATGGGCCCTGCGTGGCATAGCGGCACTAGGAATAATTTTCAGGAGGGGGGTGGGGGGGGGGGGCACACATTGTCAACGGCTTGCTAGTAAATAACAGTAATTCGAAGTTTTATAAATTAATTTACTCATCCAAAAATGCCTGTACGAATATGCTTACGTCGAGGAAACTACGTGTGTTGTGTGAGGGATGGTGAGGTTATAATTAATTTCCAGTTTTAACTATTGAATAACAACAAAATCTTACAAGCTCGTTACTGTGTTTTTTAACTGTAGGCATGAATACCGTTTTAGTTTGTGATTTTGTCTGAACTCTAAAATTTTTTTTTTTGGGGGGGGGGGCACAACTGAAATCTAGGGGAGCACCTACTCCTTCCCGCAGGCCCTCCCGTAGCGTCGTCACTGCTGTGCGGGCCTACCCTCACGGTACCACTGGATGACATAAATGCAACACTGATTCAAACGAAAAAACCACTAAAAAGCCACAAGCCGGGAGTAAAAAACAAAATAAAGTTCTTAGATTGCACAGGGGGCCTTGGATCTTGGAAATGTGGTTGCAATGAGTAATATACTCTTTAGGTCACCAAAAAAAAACCGAACACCAAAATCCTTGACCACAATTACGTGATCACTCCAAATAATCATTCCACTTTTGTATAATTTCAAATAATTTGTAATCCTTTTTTACAAATTCGTTGACCTATATGAAAAACCTTGCATCTTGTATCCAGACAGTGGCAATAAAAGGGGTTCAAGGACTAAGCCCTGTGGTACACCGCTAGTGACATTAATTTCAGTAAACTGTTGAGTTTTGTTTGCCTGGAAATTGTAATACATTTAAAATAATGTCAGTTATACCACTGAAGCAATCTAAAACAAAGCTTATAGTACAAGAAACAAAAGGGGTCCTAGGACTAAGCCCTGCAGTACACCGCTAGTGACATAATTTCAGTAACCTGTTAAGTTCTAATTGTCAGTAAATTGTAAGCCATTAAAAAATAATGTCATTTATACAACAAACAGTAATCTTAACTAAGTTTATAGTGCAAGAAACAATAGGGTCCAAGGACTAAGCCTTGCGGTCACTGATAGTGACTTCTATTAGTCAGAAAATTGTAATCCATTTAAAAATAATGTCGTTTATACCACAGACAGCTATCTAAAACAAAGTTTGTAGCGCAAGAAACAAAAGTGGTCCAAGGAATAAGCCCTGCGGTACACAGTGACATTAATTTCAGTAACCTGTTGAGTTCAATTTCTCATGAAATTGTAATCCATTTAAAGATAATGTCATTTATACCACAGCAGCAATCTAAAACAAAACAGATGGTGCAAGAAGCAAAAGGGATCCAAGGACTAAGACATGAGGTACACCACTAGTGGCATTAATTTCAGTAACATGTTTAGTTTTGTTTGTCAGTAATTTGTAATCCATCTAAAAATAATGTAATTTATACCACCGACAATAATCTGAAACAAAGTTTATAGTGCAAGAAACAAAAGGGGTCCAAGGAATAAGCCCTGGATACACAGTTACATTAATTTCAGTAACCTGTTGAGTTCTAGTTATCAGGAAATTGTAATCCATTTTAAAATAATGTCATTTATACCACAGCAGCAATCTAAAACAAAACAGATGGTGCAAGAAGCAAAAGGGGTCCAAGGACTAAGCCTTGAGGTACACCACTAGTGGCATTAATTTCAGTAACCTGTTTAGTTTTGTTTGTCAGTAATTTGTAATCCATTTAAAAATAATGTTATTTATACCACAGACAGCAGTTTAAAACAAAGTTTATAGTGCAAGAAACAAAAGGGGTCCAAGGAATAAGTTCTGCAAAACACAGTGACATTAATTTCAGTAACCTGTTGAGTTCCATTTGTCAGTAAATTGCAATCCATTTTAAAATGTCATTTATACCACAGGCAGCAAGTTTAAAATTTATGATGTGATACAGAGTCAGAGGCCTTAGCAAATTCAATCAAACTGCTAGGGTTATCTCGGGACGGAGAGGGACAATTTTGCTACGAAACACCTAGAATCTTTAACATGCCACAATCAAAATGAACACGCGTTCAAATCCTGGGCCTTTCTCTTTCCACATGCACAGGAGTGGGCCGTGACTGGAATTGAACCCGTGACCTTTGGCTTACGAGATGGTCATGGTAACGGTAGCGCCAACATACACATTATACGGATTCCACAGCTTTAGACCAATGATCAAGACACCGAAGCTGGTTGGATACCAAATTGGTCATTACAACATTACCTCTAATTCTTGCAGCAAGACATCATTTCGAGTTATGGTTTACTGCTCGATTTTCTTTGTAAACTTTCATTTTATTTCAACTTGATTAGTTAGGTCTTATGTCATTTAACAAAAACTAGTGCTTGTATTGTAAACATTTTAGAAGCATAGGAAATCTAGGAAACGGCGGGTCTGCGAAACCTAGGAAATCTAGGGGAGGGGGGTCTGGGAAACTTCGTGACGGTAGGGGGCAAAGAATTACCAGCATCGGTCGCAACCTTAGCTGTTGTATGTACGTACGTACGAATGAAGTACGCACGCTTGCGCCTTACATTGGGACAGGCTAGAGGTATCAGACTCGGGTAAACTCTCACAAACACGGTTACAGTTGTTTTTGGTACAGGCAAAAGTTCGATAAAATAAAAAGACTGAAAAGAATACTTGAAATTAAAAATATAAAAAAAACCTAAATAAACTAAAAATTATAGATCAGATACAATATCGCCGTATTCACCGCCGTGCTTGCATTTGGAGCAAGTCATCTAGCTAGCTGCAAGGTACACTGCGTATTTTGACATCCGTTTAGCTGCAGTGCCCCTTGCAGCTAGCCGTACGAAATGCGAGGCCCGCAGTGAATTGGGCATTATTGCATCTTCTCTATAGATTTAAAGATTACAAATTTTAAAATTAAAAAAATTACAACCGAAATAAAAAAATAAAACTTGTGACGATAAGAGAATAATTTTATTAAAAAAATTTAGAAACACAAAATAAATAAAAAAATTCAGCGTGTCATAATCACTGTTACGGTCCTCTTATCCCCACTCCAGTTGTAGTTGTTTGATTCTACGAAGAATTTATAGGGTTGCGGAGGAGAATTTTGCAACTCTAAAAAGGCCTTATTGAAACGGGTTACATTCATTCCTATTAGTTCCATCCGGGTTTTCAGAGGGCGCCACACGTTCCATCTAGTAATTTTTCCTCATTTTTCAGCCCAAATCTAAAGTAAACTAAATTACAACTAATAATAATTAAATACAAGCTAGTTTCGTTGAGTTTAGTTTAATTTTAGGCTGAAAACTGAGTAGAAATTCCCACATAAAACTCATGGCGCCCTCTATAAACTTAGACGGAACTAATAGGAATGAATCTAAGACGTTTCAATAGGGCGTTTCAGTCACAAATTCTCCTCCCCAACGGTATAAATTCTTGATTCTACCCACCGTTTGCCTCAAATTAAACTAACTTGAACGATGCATTTATGCAACAAAAACATGGCTGGTGGCTAGCGATAGAAAGGTAGTGAAAGTAGCGTTGCCATGGTGCTGTCCATCGAATTATCGACGCGGGTAGTTGTCTAAACATCGTTTAGTTAAATCCGTGTAGTCGTACCAAACCGAGCAATAAGACAAAAAAAAAAAAATTCCCGCCGAAGAATTTTCCCTGTGTTTCGTGAACTGTCATTGTTGACCATTTCGTTACGACTCGGCAGAACACAAATCGGCGCCACGCCGAAATTTCATTATATCTAATAGTGTGAAAAACAAATACCCCACTCGCTTGGCGCTTACGATATCACGATTTACCAAGTCCACGATTTGTCAAGCACGTACCTCCCCCCCCCCTCTATGCAGTAGGGTATGCTGGGGACCATCTTCTAAAAAAAAAACAATATAAACACGACAACAAAAAAACAACCAAACACGCCATCCCCTTTGTAAACACAAAAGTGCTGTAAATATCCACAAAAAATTACCAGTTCGACGAAAACTAGAAACTCATCAAGATGAACAGACGTGTTACTTACCAAATTTCGTAAACTGGTGAATTTTTCCGAATTTTTCGAGAAGTTTTGGTGTGTTTGGTTGTTTTTTTTTTTTGTTAATATTTGCATGTTATTTTTTTGTCAAAGATGATCCCCAAAGATTGAAGTCGTGTACGTATTTGGTACGAAACCTCGCTTGTGACGTAATGACCAAATTGTTGGGCTGCGTATGTTTTTCATCATTAGATTCTACAAACATTTTAAATAAATTCTTTGAGCCTTACGTCACCTGAAGCAAAATAACGTTCGTTTAGGTGAACCGGCTCAATTTTTAACCTTATTACAAGTTTTTAGACGAAGAATTAAGCCTAGTAAGGAAAAGGGAAAACCTGGAAAACGCTGCTGGAAAATTCCGATCGTAGCAGGGGGAACGAGGTTATGACCAGATCAATAAATACCGATGCAAACCTATTAACGTTGCCTTTTGGACTTATATGTCAGACTGCTTGAATGGGAATTGTACGGCCTCATTTTGGACTTAAATGTCAGCCTACGTAAATAGGGTTGCATCTGTATTTATTTAACACTTTTCCAGCCATTTGGCTTTCATCTGTATTTATTTGAGCCATTTGGTTTGCATCTGTATTACTTAACACTTTTCGAGCCATTTGGCTTTTCACCCTGGTACTAATGACCAGAGAATGCCATAATAGCTGCTAAATTATTCTGACAGTCTCTCCTACTACCCTGATCGGCAGTAACTGGAAGGGACTCTGCCTAGGTATCCTTTCCAGTCGTGAGCTTCATGAGGAAATTGCGCTGAATTCAGCCTCCATTAATCGATGAGAATTCAGAATAGCTTTTAAGCGTGTGAAGTCAAATTTCGTGAAAAATTTAGAACGGGTTATAGCTTTGGATTCAAAATTGGTCCAAAACCAGCTCACAGCTTGTATTCGGTACGCGAACGAAACTGTTACGTAAACGAGGCCTTACTCACGGGCGTAACCCCGGGGAAGGGAGGGGGGTGGAGGAGATGTAGGGTCAAGTCCTTCCTCCCCAAAACCGAAGTTAAAAGAGTGAAATTTTTGCAGAAGTTTACAAATAAGGCACTTATTGGGTTTAAAAAATTTTAAAATTGGCTTTTGAAATGTTTTAAAGCCACTAAAATTACTGAAACGAGTTATTTTACAGGGCTGCCAGGGACTTAAAGCCCCCACACCCGTCCTCACATCCCTTAGCTGGAGTCTCAAACTTCATTTGGAATTCCAGTCCCCCCCCCCCCAACCACCACCAACATAATTCCATGGTAAACCTCTGGCCTTACTCATATGCACGCTAATGAATACAATCTTCGCTTCCAAAGAAATATTAATTAAAAAATAAACAGGAATGCTTATTTAGAATATTTGTACATATTTTTCTTTCTTCTTTAATAGATGAGGCAAAGTAGGTACGACCCATTTTGACACGAATGCATTGTCCTTTTTATTGAGATTGACAGAATGCTTGGGTATTATTAGGGAAATTATAATACGGCTTAGTACCGAGCCCCTTTCGTGACTTCGTTGCAGTCACGATATCACGAAGGGCATTTCAGCATGAAAGGCTGATGACGAAGAATAAATATAATGATGGTGGTGACGTGAGAAGGGGTTGGCCGCTTCGCAATTAAACGATTTGCTGGCTCCATTGCCTCCTTATAAAACTTACAGCTTTATCTGAAAGGTGAAAGGTTAAGGAGCGTACTGGAACATCGGGAAAACTGGAAATTTCCCGATTCATTCAAATAAACGCAATACAAATTGCAGCTCAGAAGGGAACGAGATGTAAGCTGCGAAGTTAGGAAAAGATTTTGGGTACCGACTGGCAGCGCTGGGACCCAATTGCCATGACGTCTTAAGAAGGCCCCCAAACACAATTTCGATGGAGGGAGGGACTTATGGAGCTTATACGGAACCGTTCATTATTTATGGCCCGGGGAGGGGGGGGTGGGGGGGGCGCGGGGGGGGGGGTGGAGAAATAAAATTGTGACCACCAAATATTTCAATGCCCTTCCTCGCATACCTACCTAAAAACCTTGAAAAATCTTCACGTATCCATTCAAGGTCCAAAAATAATGTGACATCCCCCTCCCTTACAAAAAAAAAAAAAAAAAAAAAAACGTCGCATGCCTATTGCCTCGTTTTTAACGAAAGGACAAGGTTGAATTAAAAATACTTTATAAAACACTTGTGTTCCTTCCACCCATCTTATGTAGAGTTTCACATAGTAAGCCAAGGAGCAAGGAGACAAGGCTTTTCTAGAAAGTATAATAAAAATAGTGAAATATGTAGCAGTGATACTAGCAGCTTCAAAACCGGCTAAACACTCACATCAATGAGGGGGGGGGGAGGGGCAGAAGCTGAGGCGTTTTTAGAAATTTTTACTGCTGAAAGTGTCGTGTTTGAGGTCCAAAAATGACTTTTTCCTTCTTCCCAGGCGATAAATAATGACTGGTCCCTAAGCTGTCTTTATAGCCTAGTCACTTAAAAACAGTTTGAAGTGATTAGGGTTCATGGTACCCTTTTTCTTTTAGTGACTCATTTTATAATTCCAGCTCTGACGACAGCTTTTCTGAAGATTCCTTTACCAGTCCTTCTGACGAAATTAAAATCAACCTTAGTGAGTTTAATACTTTGTTAAAAGTGGGTTTAAGCAACGTCCAATCTATTTTGCCACATTTCACTGAATTTAAGGAATATGTATATGCTGGCAATTTTGACATAATTGCTGCTACTGAAACATAAAACCCGTCATTGGGGGTAAGCTCGTTTCTATGCTAGGTTATTATATTGTTAGAAATGATCGTTTGCATAAAGGTGGTGGTGGTGTCGCTGTACACATTAAAAATGGGATTAAAGTTACCACTTTATTTTCTTCCGCAAATGATAAGGAAGACTTTGAACAACTTTGGCTTAATGTTCGTATTAAAAATAAATCACTTGCGTTGGGAATTGTGTATCGACCTCCTAACATCGCGCTTTTATCTCTCCAATCTGTTGAAAATTCTCTTTACACTTTTGCATCTGACATTGACGACGTCATTTTAGTTGGCGATTGTAATATTAATTTATTAAAACCTACTATTCCTGGTGGTCAACCCCTACATAATGTTTGCACCATCCATGACCTTGATCAGTTGGTAACAAAACCTACCTACATTTGTAACAATGCCAGATCTTTGCTTGATCTTGTAATGGTCAGGCAAACTGACTGTGTTAAATTTATTGATCAAGTTATTCAACCTGGTATCAGCCATCATAACTTTGTTTATTTTGCATATGATACTGCAGTTCCTCAAGATAACGTTTCTTATGTTTCTACCAGGAATTGGAAAAATCCTGATGTGAATTCTTTCCGTTTTGATCTCTCTATTGCACCATGGCAGAATATTATCAATATCTTAATATCAACGACAAAGTTGGTTCGCTTAATGCTATTATCCTTGGTTTAATTGACAATCATGCTCCGTTTATTACTTTTAAAGCTAAAAGGTCTAGTGCTCCCTGGTTAACTGATTCTATTAAATCATTCATGAAAAAAAGAGACAGAGCTAAAGCCTTGTTCAACAAAACTCAAAAACCACTCCACTGGGAAAATTATAAAGATCTGAGGAATAAAGTTAAAAAACTTGTAGGTAATGCCAAGGTGCACCACTTTGATGATCGCGTGAATAATGAGAAAAATTGTAAAATGTTTTGGCGCCATCTCAAGCAACTTGGTGTATATGGTACTCACCAGTCTGGTATTGATACTGATTATTCTCCTGATGAAATAAATCAGCATTTTATTAACAACCAAAAATCTACTAATTTCGACGAAACAGCTGTCAAAAATAACGTTTCGCAGTTTTATGTCTTTAATTCGGCTACCAAGTTTTCCCTCTCAACCTCTTCTGAGCAAGAAATTAGTAACATCATCCAAAATATTTATACTAATGCTACTGGCGCAGATAAGATTAATTCTAAGATGGTTAAACTTTGCCTCCCTTTTGCAATACCTGCCATTACTCACATTATCAACTTCTCCATTACCTCTTGTAAATTCCCTGATTTATGATGGAAACTGGTTGTGATTAATCCAATCTGGAAAGCAAAGGGCTCTAAAAATATTAATAACCTACGTCTTATGAGCATTTTACCTTGTCTGTCCAAAGTTTTAGAACGTGTTGTGGCAAATCAGTTAAAAGATTATCTTCAAGAACACAGTATTCTTAACCTTAACCAGTCTGGTTTCCGAGATAAGAACAGTACTACTACAGCTCTTTTAAAGATTACTAACGATATTTTCAAAACTATGGATGAATACAAATATACTTCCCTTGTGTTGCTGGATTTTGCTAAAGCATTTGATACGGTTTATCATCCTCTTTTACTTTCCAAATTGCATGCAATTGGCGTGGACCAGCTTAAGCTGGTTTAAGTGCTATCTTTCTGGTAGAAAACAATTTGTTCGTGTTAAAAGTCAAACATCTCCTTTTCTCAGTGTTTAATCTGGTGTTCCACAGGGCTCTACTCTGGGCCCTTTATTGTTTGCTGTATTTATTAACGACTTGCCTAGCCACATTGTTAATTCTAGTCATCACATGTTTGCTGATGACGCCCAGTTAGGTAAGACATTTTCCCCACTTGATAATGATAACTCTCGTGCCGAACTTAACCGTCCGTGATCTTTCTAATGTCAATAATTGGTCTACGGCTAATGGAATGGCACTTAACGCTAATAAGTGCCAACACATCATTGTTGGATCATAGCAGCTTTTTCAAAAATATCCTATTTACGATCTCAGTCATTAAAATACTTTTTCTGTTAATAATACTACGCTTAAAACTTGCAGTTCTACTAGAAACCTCGGTGTCATCTTCGATCAGTGCCTAACTTGGGAGTCGCATATTCATACACAATGTCGTGCTGCCATGCAAAGGATTAGATTTCTTTCTAAGTTTAAACATTTTCTGAGCATTAGGACCAAAGTTAAACTTTCCTCTGCCTTAGTTATTCGATTGTTGGATTACTGTGATACAGTTTATTTTAACGCCACCAAATCCTCCCTCAATGAGGCTCAGAGGATCCAAAATGCGTGTATACGTTTCATTTTTAGTCTTAAAAAGTTCGACGGTGTAAGACACTATTTTAAAACTATCGAGTGGCTCCCTATGACTCAGATGGTTCTTTGCATTCTCTCACAATTGTGTACAAGTCTCTGCATTACAAAGAACCATTTTATTTGTTTACCTTATTTAATTCTGCACTAGCTGATCACAGTTATCCAACAAGATTCAGTCATGGCCGCCCCTTCACTCCCCCTCGCTGTCGCACTACTAAATACCAAACGTCGTTTCTGGTTCAGAGTTATGAAGTTATGGAGTTATGGAATGATTTGCCCGAAGTCGTTAAATCTTGTTCTAGTGTTGGAACTTTCAAAGCTCAATTATTCCGTCACTTGTTTAATTCATAACTTGGTCACCATCCCTCTTCTACTCTTTTTCTTTTTTTTTTACTCTGTCTCCCCCAACCCCCACTGTATCCCATCTTCTTGTTTACTTTAGTTTTTGCTATTGTCTGCTGACATTGTACATAATTACATGATGGTTTGGGTTAGGTGTAAGAATGGGTCCAGCGCCTAAACCTCGCCCTTTGTGGCACAATCAATTTTTATTCTTGAATTTTGTCGATCTTATGTACTTTCACGTGCTACAATAAAGTTTATTATTATTATTATTATTATTATTATTATTATTATTATTATTATTATTATTATTATTATCAGGGAAGGGACATTATTTTAATACCAACCAGGAAATGACAACGAGAAAAATTTCATTGACAGAAATTTCAGTTGTAACTATGAAATCTGAAAAGGCCCCCATACCAATCTACGGGAGGGCCCATGTGCCATTGGCACCCTGGCACTATGGCCAGTCCGGGCCTGGTACCGAATGAGTCTGGGTCCTGACTGTGTAGAGCCCGGGCCAATCCGCACCAAATAACTCAATGTCACATGTTTCATCTTTTGCTGTACTTATCCGCAGAAATTTTTTCTTCTAGAATTTTTCCACTGCATGTTTTGTAAAATCCAACGAAACATTCCTCTACATGCTTTCGTTGCCTTGCGTTTCCTGTAACCGTACGTAAGCCCATGGGTACGGACAGTGTTGTAACTACCATTTTTGATAAGGACCTTTAGGGCACGTTTCGCAGCGTCTCGCCTTTGCATTCTCGCAGCTAGAACTCAATCGCGATGGCAACGGTGACATTGCCATGGTAACAACGCTAAATGGATTAGCTAAATCCGACATCGTTTGAGTATATACTTGTAGTCTTATAATCCGTGCCAATAATATAAAGAATTCCTCATGACGAAACAATTTTCCCAAACGCTTCTCTAGTCACGTTATTTGCTGTTTTCGTTGCGAGGCGGCACACATAAAACCGCCGCCATGTTGGAATTTGAGGTGATTTCTAGCTTCTAGCAGCGAGAATGCAAAAGCGAGTGGTTGCGTAAACATGCCTTTACTCTACCGTAAAACGGAGCTACAATGAAATATGCGCCATACTCCGCTCTGTAGAAAACAAAATGGCGTCTATATATAAAACGCATTACCAGTAGTGAGAAAAAGCACACTACGTCAAGTCACGTATTACAGTTTCACGGTTACTTTGTGGTGACATACTTTAGAATGAAGATTTCTGTTTTTTTCCGCTGTTGTTACAGTCGCTAATGCTAGAACGAATTGTTTGTGAAGGTATTACAGTAGGTGAATAATCATATGTCTTCCGTTTTTGGGTTCGTTTTTTTGGTATTGTTGTGGTACCAAAGCGCCCAACAAAGTTTTAGTCGCGTGGACTGTGCCATTGTCGGCGTTTGAGCTAAAAAAAACAACAACAACCCGTGTCTTGTAAACCAGACAACTTTAAACCAAACGACGATTGGTTCTTAATTTCGAGTTGGCAGCCTGATGCGATGGAAAGGCGCATTTATCCTAAATGTTCACTTCCAGAAAGGAGTTGAATTGTTTTTAAGTGGCGCAACAATCGTTGCTTGCAACAATGTCGCAATGCACGGTACCCGAGGTGAATTGTTTCAAAGGATTAACTAAAACATAGGGTTACTTGCTAACTGAATGCTGGATTTCTCAGGTTTTTTTTTAGCCTTCAGTGAATCATACGCATGCCACTTTTCCGGGGCTGCACCAAAGGGGAAATGTCACGGGGCAGCGTTTTCGGGGGTGCGGGAGAGGGTGCCAGGGCAAGTGTGTGTAGCGGGCAATGCGCGCTACCGAAGTGAATTGTTTCAAAAGATTAACTTAAACATGGGATTACGTGCTTACTGAATGCTGGATTTCTCAGTGATAGGGCTTTTTTTAGCCTTCCGTCAAACACACGCCAGCGACTTTTCCAGGGCTGCACTAAAGGGAATGTCACGGGGCGACGTTTTCGGGGAGGGGGAGGGGGGCAAGCGTGCATGGTGGACACGTATGCGAACCCCGGAGGGGGCAGGAGTGTGGAGATTGGGGGTTAAAGTAATTGTGGGGGAGAGTGCATATGTGGGAGCCATTCACATGTTCGGTCTTCGGTTTGATAAATTTAAAACCAAAGACCAAACACTTGGAGGGAGTCGGGGGCGTGGGGAGGGGTGGGGGGGTCACGGGCATGCGCACGAGCACAACTAGTGAAATAATAACATTTGATCGTTGAATTGAAATTCTAAGTATAACACGCAGCCGAAAATACAAAAGGATTTTATCTTCGTTTAAAATAGTCTCGTCGCTTGTTGCATGAATGAATATGTGTATCTTCGAAGCAAATTTTCCATTAGGCCTGTCTGATACTAAAGAAATAACAAAACTGCAGTTAATAAAATTAGGCCTAAAATCACGTTACCCACGGCAACGTCAAGTTGCTACGAGTCGCTGCTGGCTGAATCAACAGCGTATTAAAACGTCTATTTTTTGCGTCTCCCCGTCACTTCCCTACTACCACTGATCTATATACTAGGCTAAGTTGCGCATTACGTTGTAACACTATGTTTGCCCGGAGGCGCACCGTGTTTTAAAAATGAATAGGCTCGCCGTACAATCCAATTCTCTGTTTGCTGCTATGCTTACGAAATTAAAACTACAGGTAAATCAGGCCTAAAAGCTGACAATTACGCCAAAAATGTAAAATAGGCCTAACTAACTTATTTTTTAACCGGCTATTGTGATGGTTACAACTGCTTTTAGATTATATAACAGATCGTTGTTGCAGTGCGTGATAGAGGTGTGCGCCTCAACATTGGAAGTGGCAGACCTGTACTAAACACCGGTTGCGACTACGTAGTCGCTTTAGCCGCTTGTATTTTTCCCGGTTAACGAACACCCTTAGAGAGCAAATTATGCCGAGGTAGCCACTCAGGAGCGCAACAATTTGCACTCAGCAAACAATTCTAAGTTGAGGCCCGAGTTTGAATAACAAGATATCGAGATTAAGGTAACTTATTACACGACCATGACCCAGCTTTGTAGCAAGGCTGGGAATCGATTTTCCCTGGATACGCGTGGACATCTGGGACTGATGACCTTCGATGCTCAACCCACTATCAACCCAAATCCAGAACCCAACAAGCCACATTCCGAAGCTTTTTGTTCTTGTCACTGTAGTTTTTGCATACGATATTAAAGGTTTAAATTTGTCACTGAGCTACGGCGTCTGGTGGCATTTCTTTTTGCTGGTTCGGAGATTCAGAGATGCGTTGAATTTAATGGTAAATGTTTGAAAAAATATCCGTTAAACAAGGGGGTACCGACTTCATAAATCCGGTGTACACTTGGTGTGAAATCCTGATTTAATCCATCAAAATCCGAAACAAATCATAAACAAATCAGGATTTCAATCCATGAAGTCCGGATTTAAATTAAGAAAACACTCGACAAATATGGAAAAATGCGACTTTAATCCAGATAATCCAAACTAAATCTAAAAAAATTGTGGAGAGAAACAGTGTACAGAGTTTTCGCGAGTCGCTCTGCGGAGAACTCCTACATTCGTTCCTGGTCAGACCGAATTAAATAGGAGTTTTTAGATTAGGCCCGGAGTAAGCGGCTCACCACCCTTCCGGCTCCTGACCACATTATGCGGCGAATTTTATTTTATTATTATTATATAAATACAACTCACATCCGCTCAAATCCGGAACAAATCCGACCAAGTTCGCTACGAAATTGGAAGAAAAAATTAAAGAACCGTTATCTTTAAATCCACATAAATTCAACGAATCCGGATTAAATTTAAAAATATCCGCCAAATACGCAAAAAAAAAAAAGATTTAATTCCAAAAAATCCAACTTATGTCCATTAAATCCGACTTAAATCAGTATAAATCCGAACAAATACGATCAAGTTTGGTACAAAAATGGGAGCAAAATTGAAAAAACCGGTGCTTTTAAATCCAGTTTAAATCCAACAAATTCGCATTAAATCCACATACATTGGACAAATCTGAAATCCGGTGTACATTTTTTCAAAAGTCTCTGAAAAATCATTAAATACCGTTAAATCATGACATCAAACTTCACGTTAATCCCACCAATTAAAAACCACTTTAAAAAAAAACTTAAGAACTTCTCAGTGGCATTAAGTTGGAATTTGTCACCTTCTGACGACTTATAGCCGTTTTTGGCTGCCACGGTATGCAGGAAAGGATTGCAGGAAAGCTTACTCCGTGGGCAGCATGATTTCGCTAGTGGTAGTCATGCAAGACAGTGATGAATTTAGTACAGCAACAGAATTCAAACTTGTAATTAGTTGGAATGCTTGAGTGAGGTTGATACTTGATGCCTATAGATAGCTGCGGGGATGTGGGATGGTAAGGAGGCTTGAATATTAGGTAACTTGAGGTTATGGGCTCACAAATTCAATAAAAACGGACACGATTGTAAGGTGGATGACTTTCATCCAATAATCTGACAGTGCCTCTGTTACCAATATAGTTGGTACCATAGCGCAGACAATGCAGATTCAGACTCATATTTTCCTTGATATAGGTTTTTTTTCTCCAACTGTCGATTCCATAACAAATTTTTAAGGTCCGTTTTTGGTTATACTTTAGTTTTCGCTAAATAATTCAAAAACTATTTTTGCTACTGACTTTTCATTTGCACCAATGGATAGCTCGCGAATAAACGGTTCGAATGGTGTACTCAAACTTCAAAATCGGTCAAACTTTGAGCGAGTTATGGATTTGGACGCGAATGTAAGACAAAAATAAGACGAATATACGAAAAAATAAGCGCGCTTTATTAGCTATAAGCTTGCTTGCAGTCAAACGGTTTTAACCAATCAAACTTCGTATTAAAATTTGCTGTCTATTAAAATAGACACTGCACGCTTACGGTGACTTTCACTAATTTGACGTGATGCAGTTGTTGACGTTGGGTCGTGGGATGTTGGCACGCACATGCGATGAGGCTTTAACAGGGAATTCAGTTGGCTGCACCAAGGCTACAGCGGAGCAGAAAGTGCATTCGGACTGTGCCAGAGTTTTTCAAGTCAACACAAGAGTAGACGGCTGACTACTATATGTCGATCCGCCTGCATCACGAATAGAGACCGAGCAGCAACTGTACCGAGTCTACGAGATGGCGAAAGTATAGTTGCCATAGTAACATCCGTGTCGTTTACTTACCTGTGACATCGTTTGGATAAATGTGGGTAGTCGTAGCTATCCGTGACAATAAGATAAAGATTCAATTCCAATCGAAGAAACAGTTTTCTACGGATTGATTAACACTGACATCGGCATCGATGTCGGCTGATATTATAGGTATCGGATTCTTAACACAACTATACATGTCGATACCGATACTGTGTTTTGGCCTAAATCACGGTATCGGTGTCGGCATGTAGTTGTGTTGCAACATTATTGTAGCATATTTTGAAGAGGCGTTAGCACTTTTATGTTTTTTAACCTGGTAACACTGAGCCCTGCGCAAAGAACCTGTATTCGAATTATGTTGTGTAGTTTTATGGCTAATAAATATGCGCGAAAAATATCACGCGTTCTGCGACTTGGTTTCGTTTGATGCGGTATTCCGGCAGTTCAAACCAAGCAGAAATATACTGGATAATTTTTAACACTTGGTACGTGATCTGTTTTTATTGAAAATCGAGTACGAAAACCAAAACCTGCAGTCGATCTGATGGCGTTATGATGCGGCAGACACGGAACACGAATTCTGTTTACAAGTTTGGTAAACACGTTTTTGGCAAAGGCAGCGGGCACGCCTCCGTCTTCCTGTGACGTCACCAAAGCGTGCAAACCCGGTCCACCCTTCCCTTACCACCGAATCCATCCGGTCGATTTGAAATTGTGGTTTCCATAGCAACGAAAAGCTGTGTGGTAACTGATGATCGAGTTATAATTAGACTGTAGAAACGGCAGATGGATTCTAGTTAGCATCACTTAAGACTCTCTTATGAAAATATAAAATTAACCAAAATGCATTACAGACTACTTAATTTGTGGTGTTGGGTGTAATAATAAAGAAGGTTCCTTCCTGGAAGGTGGTAAGGGACTACAAGCGCATCCCCAAGCAACAATATTTAATTTTCGGAAAGAAATATTTTTTTCCTTGGTCACAAGAAATGTGTATTTTTACAATTAAAACCCAATACAAAGGGTGAAGCCAATACAGCCATACAGCCATCTTGGAAACGGGGAAAAGATGGCTTCGTGACTAGTGGCTTCATCCTTTGTATGGGTTTTTAATTGTAAAAATACACTGTTTTATTGTGATCAAGAAAATAACATTTCTTCCCGAAAATTAAATATTTTCACTTGTGAATGCTCTTGTGGTCTATTATCACATATCAGGAAGGCACCCTCGTTATTCCAAAAAATATAAAAGTTAGGCTGCATCAAAATAACCTAAAGTCCCCTAAAAATAGCCCCAAATCCCATAAACTTGTACATTTTGGGCCGAAAATTAAGGAAAATCTATTGGAAATTGTAAGAAACCAGTTGTTAAAATCAATTGTTAGAATTAGTTTTTGGCGTGCGTGTTGTTGTTGTTGTTGTTGTTGTTGTTGTGTTTTTTAGGGAGCAGGAACCCAAAATCTTCTGAAAATCACGTAAAAATGTAGAATCACCAAATAAAATCATCTAGATAAAATTCCTCTAGAAAAGAAACAAAAATTGTGCAAGAATAGGTTAGGTTACCAACATCTATTGGTTTGTGTGGTTCCGGGCAGCCATTTTAACGTTTTAATTTTTTATTATTATTTACTAAAGTCAAGTTAATTTCATATCTAGACACACGCTAGTGTGTCGCGCCAAGTTAGGAAACAAACATCACAACAAACATCACATCAATTCAATTGTCGAGGTTATAAACCATTGTAGCGCGACGCCATTGCGTCAGAGTCTTGTATCTTGAAGCATAGTTGGGCAGATTTCAGGTACTTGGGGAAAAATAATAATGCGGTACAAAAGCTTAAATTGTGTTGAAATCGTGAGCAATGACCCACCTCACAAAAATCAACTCGTGTAGGAATGCCAGCTAAGCTGCTTTCAATGCAAAATCTGATCCTCAATAACGTTGTAGCAATGTTCTAGTTTTCATTTAACCTTCGAACTATTAAGCGGTGCGATTAACTTGGCGAATGTTTTGGTGTGTTGATATCACTCCTTTGAAGGGCCGAACCATTCGGAACTTGGCGGCCCCTTTAACCAGTTTTGGTTTTTGATATGATTTTCCCCTCCACGAACAGTGCTGTAACATCATAAGAGGTTAATTCATATCGTTACCTAGATATGAATGGAACAAGTTTTTTTTTATAGAATTGGTTTATTGGATCAGGTAAATAGAAAAAATGGCGTATGTGCTCTCACACCACACGCTCGTGTGTGGCGTGTTGGCTACCATAAAGATAAATCAGTAAAAAACAACACAATAATTACAAATGTCACCTTATGTAACAAATACAAAGTTTGAGTGCATCATAGAGAATTATTACCATCATTATTAGCAATTGCAAAACCAATTTTATCACCATTTTATTACTATTTTAAGTTACTATTTTTATTACAATACAGGGTGCCCCAAAAGTCCCAGAACACCCTCACAAATTTTTAAGGGGTTGAACGAAAATAGTGAAACTCTGGCAATGTAAGTTTGGTTAAAGGATCTACCTTTTTGTACAACCGGTATTACGTCCGCCCCCCCCCCCTTGGTGGGGCCCCAGGTGCCCCGGCTCCGAAATTTTCAACGGAATGGGGGGGGGGATAACGGAATACCTTATTTGAAAGGTCTTCATTAGGCGAGTAAAGTGCCGCAACGATAGCTACGATACAATGAGCCCATTCAAAATGACAGCCGGTCAAACATTAGGAATTTCCTCTGCATCCCCATGTCTTACTCATGCCTAAGACGTCGTAAAGGGACGTGGATGCAGCAAAATGCTTCTTCGTTCAATTTAGTTGGATTACATCCACGTCTTTAGCGGTTTGAAGCCCAGAGTGTGGGCATCAGTGTCCCCTCTACCCCTCCCTCTCGGAAACGGGGAGGGGAGGGGCACTAAGGCCCACACTCTGAGTTTCAAACCGCAAAAGACGTTGTAGGTGTGATCCAACTAAATTGAACGAAGCATTTTGCTGCCACCTACGTCCCTTTACGACATCTTTAGCCTGAGTAAGACATAGGGATGCAGAGGAAATTCCTAATGTTTGCCATTTTGAATGGGCTCATCGTATCGAAGCTATCGCTGTGGCACTTTACTCGCCTAATGAAGACCTTTCAGATAAGGTATTCCTTTACCCCCCCCCATTGAAAATTTCTGAGTTGGGGCTCCTGGGGGTTCCCCAAGGGAGACAGGCGGTGAATGCCGGTTGAACAAAAAGGTAGATCCTTTAACTAAACTTACATTGCCAGAGATTCTGTTATGAGACTTTGGTTTATAATGTAAGATATTAGACTAAATCATATTTGTACTACTTTTCTACAGTTTTTCATTGAGAATTGATATTGTTGGAGCGTAGTTCCATATATATAGTGATTCATTGGGCTTTCTTTGTAATTACGTCACACCAAAACTACTGAACCTAATTTGATGAAATTTGTTATGCTGACCAAGTACAACACGGACAGGGGCGTTCTATTTTCAGGTCAAAAATCGGGTATATTTTGGCACGAAAATTAAGGAAAATCTATTGGAAATTGTAAGAAACCAGTTGTTAGAAACCAGTTGTTAAAATCAATTGTTAGAATTGGTTTTTGGTGTGCGTGTTGTTGTTGTTGTTGGGTTTTTTAGGGAGCACGAACCCAAACTGGGTTATCTGTCCCGCGACGATAATGCATTTCACAAACAAACGTAGAATGCAACAATTTTGAGAGGAGGGAGAGAGAGAAAGGAGGGGAGGGAGAGAAAGGAGAGAAACAGGAGGGAAACAGGATGAATGAGGGGAGGGAATGAAAAAAGTAAGGAAGGTAGGGGAAGGAGGGTCGGAATGGGGGAGGGGAGGGAGAGAGAGATTGAAGGAGGGTCAATAATATAGGTGCAGCTTCCACTAACCCCAAGTCGAGGGAAACTGCCCTTCCCCTCCCCAGATGTAAACTCACGCTCCGCTCCTATATGTCAACATGTGACGATGGCGGCCCTAGTAAATTGTTTGTCCCTTCATTTTCATTTATATTTTGTACTTTTTATTCCTTGCACTTGCTACTATTATTGGTAGCCAAATTTTGTTTTTTGTAAGAGTCAGTTGTTTTGTTTTTCTTTATCTCTGCTCTCACGCTCTCACGCGAGGACCCAAGCTCTTATGAGGCGAGGGTAAGCCTCTTTAAATTAGTTTTGTAACTTGTGCTTAACAAACGTACCTACTAATTGAGCTAATAATAATCTAATGTCTAGTGAACAAGATGCGTGATGTAATCTCATCAATTTGAGCAGCAGCACGCTAGCGTGTGGCTAATTCTGACGTTTTTTTGTTGGAGAGTGTCGCTGGTTGGGTGAGGTGCTAATTATCGGTGAATACCAAGGGTCCAGCTGTCATGGCGGCCATGACGTAGTCGTCATTTGATGCCGTAAAGTTAGATTATCAGAGAATCGGGTCGGTAGGCACCCAACGAACCTGCACACGTTGCACGAGAGAAACTGGGCGTAAATGTCTCCACTAAATCCTCACCTTTTCGACCTTCCAAGCCAAGTCGCTTTCCCAACCCTAAACCAACACATCCTCAAACACACCCTTAAATTAAGTGCACTTTAATTCCAACTCGTACAGTAACGGTCCAGCGAGAAGGGACGCGATTAATACAGCAATTGTTGCAGCTCTAGTGTCAATACAAGAAGGGTGACATTCAGAATAAGGGCTCGTTTATGCAACGAGACCTTTCTCGCTCGTCGAAAGCTATTTGCTAGGCAACCGTTATTTATTTACGATTAATTTCCCGTTTCTTCTAAATGAATGCGGTAATAGACAACAAATTAAATGTATTATAAATAACAACACGGACAAAGAACAAAGTGCAACACTCATTTTGAACATTGCTACAACATTGTTGCCATTTCACGCTATTTCCAAAATTTGCTATTCTCGCTGAAAAAAAACAGCTTCTATAGCAGTGATCAAACGACGGTAGAATAAATAGCTACTCGCAGCGAGAACTCAAAATCCAACATGGCGTTCATTTCGGAGTTATCGATTCGAAGACAAACCTTCGATTTCCAGTATTCAGGAATCTGTCCGCTGTCGTGTACTGCAGTAAAAATTATTTTCTAGTCGTCATAAATCGACGCTGTCATGTTGCACGCATCGTACGTCGTGTCGCGAGGCACGAGAAGAGAATTTGTGTCCGCGTTGTTGCCATGGTTACTACGTATAGACAACTTGAAAGCAGCAATCTCTGACAAAGGCGAAAAGCAGCCATCAGATTTAGTATTGACCAAGTAAAAGCTAGTAAGCGAGAAAATTGTCCTTGCGTAAACGCGCCCTAATTGTTACGCAGATTTTCAGCCAAATGAATACTTAAACCGCAACTAGGATAATGGGGGTGGGGGTGGGTCTGCTGGGGGCACTACCCCGGGCCCCACATTGATGGAGCCTCAAACAAATAGTACGAGGGTCACCGAACAGTATAGACAACATATCTTAAAAATACAGAGATATAGGACCAAACTGCACATAAAGGTGGGTAAACACCTAAATAAAAAGGTCCTCAAAATTATCGGAAAGGGCCTTGTTTTTAGTCTTTGCCCAGGCCCCCAGAAATGGAGGTGAACTCTAAACAGGTAGTAATTCCCTTCTAAAATGTGGATTTCAACCTGTCCTGGTGACGGTCGGCCGCTTATATCCAAGATAACTGTACCCATTGTCCGTTTCATTTAGGGGCTTCTGGTCCTACAGAAAACGTTTGTAATACACAAGCTTGTACCAAGATGGGCACTTTATCGATACCTATTTCAGTACACGGTGTGCACTACACACCTCTCTAATATAAATATACTTTCAAGGTTATTTTGACTTTTTTCTCTAACACCGTAATCGTAAGAGTCATTATTCGATAAGAAATATTCTAATCTCGACTTCCTCAGGGCTTGTTGCTTGGCACTCTCTTATTAATCAAATATAACATCTGTACTTGATGAAAACAACATTTTCACGGAAAAAATGTGGAGGAAGATGAAATATTTGCAAATGAAAACTTGTTATGTACCCTTTTGTACTTTTTTGTACCCTTATGTTCCCTTATGTAACGTTTCATATCCTTTGTACCGTTATGTACCCTTACGCACTCGTTTTACCATTTTGTCCTTTTTTGTCCCCTAGTGTATTCTCTTGTACCTTTTTGTACCCTTGTGTTCCCTTATGTACCCTAATGAACTTTTGTGCCTTTTTGTACCTTACGTTCCCTTATGTAACGTTTTGTACCCGTATGTATCCTAATGTCCCCTTTTGTACATTTTGTACCCTTATGTTCCCTTATGTAACGTGTTATATCCTTTTGTACCCTTACGCACTCTTTTTACCCTTTTGTACCCTAATGTACCCTTTTGTACTTTTTTGTACCCTTTTACACCCTTATGTTTCCTTATGTACCGTTTTATATCCTTTTATACCCTTATGTACCCTTTTCTACACTTTTGCACTCATTTAAGCCTTTTGTACCCTTATGTACCGTCATGTACCCTTTCGTACCATTTTGTACCCTTATATTGCTTTATGTAACGTTTTATATCCTTTGGTACCCGTATGTACCCTTTTGTATCCTTATGTTCCATAATGTACCCGTTTGTACTTATGTGTGCTCTTTGTTCCCTTACGCAACGTTTCGTATCCTTTTGTACCCTTATGCACTATTTTTACCCTTTTGTACCATTATATACCCTAATGAACCTTTGTATACCCGTTACCTGTTTGTACCCTTATGTACCCTTACATACCCTTTTGTACCCTCATGTACCCTTTTGTACCCTTTTGTATCCTTATGTACCCTTTTGTACCTTATGTGCCGTATATACCGTCTGTGCCCTTATGTACCTTCATGTATCCTTATATCGCTTTATGTCCCCTTACGCACTCTTAAGTACCCTTTTGTTGCCTTATGTGCCCTTTTGTACCCTTTTGTACACTTATGTGCCCTTTTGTGCCCTAATGTGTATCCTTTCTTACTTTTGTACCCGCCTTACCCCTATGGGTGCCATAATCGGGTGCACCCTGGCTACAGGCTCCAGCCGAGCTTAGAATCTGTTCAATCTTTCACAGTGGGGATTTAAAGGTCACAAATCTCTTGATCCCTCTCCTAATTGCATTGACCTACGAACTGCGCGTAAAATGCATGTGGTAAATTTGAAAAGAATTGGACAGTGTGTTCAAAAGTTATCGTAGAGACATACAGAAGACAGACAGATACCAGGACCGTAAGAGAAGCTCCTTTGCTCTGCTTCCCACGCATGTCCCTAAAAAACCGCATGTCACAACTATCAACACGTTCCTTGCAAGGCTTGAATGAGGTAGCTTTAACAAGTGATTTAGGAAGAGAGTTTCAGAGGGATGATTTTTTTTGTGTGAAAACGTAACGGCTCTTGTTTGGAATCAATAGAAAGTGTTAGAATTATGAAAAGCACTTATCATCGACCAACAAACTGGCCAATGTATATCATAAATATAGTCCTACAGAAAACGTTTATATCAGACAAGCTTGTACCGTACCAAGATTGTCACTATATCGAGACCAATTATTTTATGTACACGCCTTTAGACACTTTCAAAAGTATTTTGACTTTTTCTCTAACAACGTAATCTGGATAACGAATAGTCTAAACTTGACGTTCCTCAGGGCTCGGTGCTTGGCCCCCTCTTATTTATCGCGTTCACGAGCGATATAACATCCATACATGGACTTTTTTACGGGGGGGGGGGGGGGTGTCGGAGGGGGTGTCACTCCCCCACCCAATATTTGGACAGTTGGAAAATCAGCAAAATTATACAATTTTTGATCAGTCGGCAAATTAGTCGGAACAATTACATAATTTTTTAGCTAGATGGAAACTTATGTCGGTAAATTTCTGGTTCACACCCCTCCCACTATTATCATTCCAGACGTCTCTGCATCCATATTTGATGATGACAAAATATTTGTGGAAAAAATGTGGAGGAAACTAAATATTTACAAAATCTACTCCTATTAAAGCTTGTTTTGAGTTTTACGATGTACCCATCTTACTATACAGCGAGGCTCGTAGTAAACACTCGACAATTAAATTTAATTTTTTAGTCGTAAAGTACGTCTTTACGTTTGTCCTTTAAAATCTCAACATCATCTATTGTGGAAGCAGGTAACGGTTTTGCTATGGCAACGGTTGCCATGGAAATGTCATCCACCATCCCTTTGCTTTCCCCTTAGCAACAATCGAGATTCCGTCACCTTGGTGACGTCAGCCAACAAGCATCCAGTCAGCGTCCGTATATAACAAAACGCGCAAACAGACGAAATACGTCAGATTATTCTAAATCGTTTGATCAGGTTCGTAGCGAAGGTGATCATCCCTTTTCCTCTGGCCCACGCGATTATCAAAATGTGTATCTATGTACGCACGATTCTCACACTGTTATGTCAACAGATGAAAATCGTAGGCTACTACAAGAAACACACAACATCAAAACGGGAGTCAAACACGCCGGCCGGCAGTGCCTTCGAAAAGATAAAAAAAATAAACAAATTTCATGTTATTATGTTGCATTTACACTCAGTATATGGAATCTTGACATTACGTGACTCGGGAGTTCGCAGTAAGGAGACCTGTGTTCGGAATTTTCTGCTAAGGTAACTGATTGCATGGTACTTTTGTGGTGCTTTTGCCTCAACTCTTTCAGCAATAATTTCCGAGGCTGTAGTTTTTTTTTATCGATAGGTGTTCTCAACCCCAAATTACATTCCAAAGCTGAAAAATATCTAACGCTTGTTCGAGGTGTTTTTATCAGCTTCAGAATGTAACGTGTGGTTGCGAACAGTTATCTACAGCAACTGTGCTCGAGTGACATTTGAAACGAGAATATACCGTTTCCCAAGTAGTCTTGATTCACAAACAATCCATCACAAGCATGCCAAAAGTAGCCTTACTCACCGTGAAAGCTGACGATTGTGACGAACACAGTTATGGCGCATCAACCAAAGTAAATACGTCTTTTATTTTTAATGAAAATATTGTTTCTTAGATTTAAAATAGAATACACGCCATAACATTACTAAGTTTTACGACAATTATTATTATTATTATTTTCAACTATTTACATTTGTTAGTTCGAATTTAAAATTGTACGTACCGTACTGCAGTTGCTTCTACCGCCACACTTCGAATATTAATGGCGATTAGGCTTAACGCGTTTGGGCAGAAAACTGATGCTGGCTGATCGTTCTGTCGCCATGGTAACCGCGGTAACCAACATTAATCGTGAGTTGCTGGGAAGTCGAATCATGCCTCACGTGACCAGCTGGTACGTCGTATTTGTGTAGAAATTGGTTTAGGCCTACTAAGTGTACTTCTGTCGTACTCGTGGTACGTGGCAGAAGGAAACCAGACGATTCGATCGTAAAAACAACATGGAGGGCCAAAGCTGACAGTGTTATCTGATAAAATACCATGTGCTCGTTTTATCGGTGTTAAGGAGGCGTGATTGGCTGGTGGCTGCCGTTTACTGGCTTCCCATTGGTCAATTGCCATAAAAAAATTATGAAGGTATATTCTCAATTGCAAACGGCTTCGCTCGTGAAAATATGAATTAGCAATTAAAAAGAAATTTAAAAAATATTAATGCTACGTTTTATTACTTTCAATCTTCTGTACAGCCGTAACGACTGGGAAGACTACAGCAACTATTTTGTCCGTCCGTCAATATCCTTTTCAGTGGTAGTCAAGTGGATTTAAAAAAAACACGGCAAATTAAAACGTCATTGGTTCTTTATAGCCAACATGCTTTGTCGACGTAACTCAATGAAATAATAACATTTGATCGTGGCTTTTAGCCTCTACATGAAAACATGCAACCGTCAAAAAAAAAAAAAGGATTTCGTTAACGACACACATTAGCTTCATGAAAAAAGTTTTGATACCGTGTTTTATGATTAGGCTTACTGTCGAACCCAATTTTCCATTAGCTGCTGCTTACAAAATTAAAAAAGCAGGTAAAAAAATTAGGACTAAAGTTGAAAATTAGGCCTAAATGCTAAAACTAGGCCTAAAATCTGACATATTTTTAACCAGGAATTGTGATAGTTACTACTTTTACATTATATAATAAAGGTCGCTGTTGCAGTGCGTGATAGAGGTGTGCGCCTTCACATTTTTGTTGAAAAAGTGATAGAAGTGGCGGAAGCGTACAAAAGATCGATTACGACTGTAGGTAATTGCTGCCGCATATTGTTCTATATTTGTTCTTTCAAAGTTTCGCCTTATGTCACCTTCTTCTCTTCGTCTTAGGCCTAATTCATACAGTATTAATAAACCTGGATCAAAGAGGGTGCTGTCTGGCTACTCCAGTTGAAATTACCATTATTTACCAATTATTTCCTTTTGAAATCGAATGCTGTGAACATAGAAAGGAATTATGTGAATAGATTAACGAATCCAAATTTTAAGATACTTGCCCAGTCCATATCGTAGTTGGGTCAGTCGTGGGATTCGAGCAGGCGTTCCCTTGCTTTGGAGACGAGGACGTTGACCGCTGGGCTGTTGCTTCTCGCTTTGCTCCTCACAAAGTTTGAGGTACACGTAGGGACTTAACTTTTGCCCATATTGTAGCGATACGCGTTTGTGTACTGTAGGAGTCAGGAGGTTAATTAAATAGATTCCAGTACACTCGATATAGCGTACATCTGAACAATTCTCCCTACAGTGAACAACTGTTTTAGGAGGAGTTGGGGGTTAATTACATAGATTCCAGTATACTCAACATAGCGAATATCCGAATAAGGAATTTCTGCCTACAGTGAACAACTATTCTGGGGTCAGGAGGTTAATTAAATAGATTCCAGTATACTCGATATAGCGTACATCTGAACAATTCTCCCTACAGTGAACAACTGTTTTAGGAGGAGTCGGGGTTAATTACATACATTCCAGTATACTCAACATAGCGAATATCCGAATAAGGAATTTCATACATAGATTCCAGGATCCAGATTTTGCCATTTTATTTTCGTAAGTAGCAGCTAACGGAGAATTGGGTTCGAGAGTAGACCTATTCATTCATGCAACACGGTGTCGAGACTTCTTTTAGGGCTAATGCGTGTCATTAACGGATTCCTTTTCTTTTTAACATTTGCGTGTCTTCCTGTATGGTTAAATGCGACGATCAAATGTTTTTTATTTCGCTGAGTTACGTTGAAAAAGCCAATTAGCTATAAGGAAGCAACGATGTTTTCATTTGCCGTGTTTTTAAAAGTTCACATGACTACTGTCGAAAAAGGCGGCGGACGGACGGACAAAGTCGTTGGTATAGTCTTCCCAGCTTTCGCTGTACAGAAGACTAAAATTGTAGCTATTATTGCGCTATAATTGTGCTATAATTGTGCTATAATTACAGAAAAAATTAAAAATTAGCAATTGAAAACAGTTGTATACTGTAAGGACTCGGGGAATAACAAATATAACAACTCAATGCCAATTAAGTCCTTACTAGAGGAAGCCCGTGCTACGCACGGGTGGTGTTTGATGCACCGTTAAAAACACTGGAACATTCCTTCCTCCTGTGTTTTACGGAATGCGTGTATCCC